>RJVU01071064.1:388400-431827 GCA_003731715.1 Anabarilius grahami
AAATACTCCACAAGGGCTTCACTCCAGACACGGCATACACAATCCACAAGGGCTTCACTCCAGATACAGCATACAATCCACAAGGGCTTCACTCCAATAGCCGTCGTGTCCCAGCCAGCTCAAAGCAGCAGTCACTCTCTCTCTCCCCGCTCCTGCTTCTCCGGGCGTTTTAACCTGTCTCCACGCCAATCACTGGAACGAGAAACAGGTGTTCGTGATCTGCATTCAACCCGCTCACTCACCACGCGTCTCCTGACGCTCTCCCCCGCTGCAGGCTCCGCTAAACCACGCCCCCCTCGCCACAGTATTTTACAATTTGTTTAGACGTTTTCGCAGATGCGAGCTCCAGGCCGTCAGCGGCCGTTCAGTGCTCGAGTACCCGCCGAGAACAGCTTTATCTTGGCCAGTTCTTCTGGGGATTTTCCACTGGCTCATATGTAGATAGTGTTTAAACATGAGATATAATTCATTTGGGGTATATAATCATTTTGGCTTAAGGGGAAAATTAAGTTTCATAACTTTATATTTAGGTTATATTTAACTTAAATCCTGTACTAGAGTGCTGCTTTTGTACATTTGACTGAATTGTTTGCTTGTGTTTATTTCCTATTGTCTTTTATAATGGCTATTGTTGTTAAATTAAATATTATTGTTCAATAAATATTATTTTTTATAAATTACATCCTGTATTTGGTATTGAGAAAGGGTTCGTTAGTGTTGGTGAAAGTTACATTATTACGGTGACAAAGACTATCTTTGTGAGTGGAAAGGGATGGTTTAAACAAGTAAGTTGTTTTAGCGCTGTGGGAAATCCCCTAAACTTTTAAAAGGACAAAGACAAATATATCGCTTTCCTCATCAGACATTTAAACAGATTTTTATAATAGATATATTATGGACATCGACCTGAAGAATGAATGTTATACCAGATCAGGTAATACACTCATTTAGTCGATCTCTCTCTCATAATACCCTACATAACACCATGAGTTTCAATGAAGCAACTCAACGTTCCTTCGTCACTAGTTCTGAGGTGACATTTTAGAATTAGAAACGGAGGCTTGGGCTCAACTGTCAACTTGAGATTTTAATCCGAGGCGGAAGGAAGTGGTTCCTCACAAAAGAGGTTTTAAAGACACTTCTGTTGTTATTTCTTATCTATTTACACACTTGTGCTGTCGAACTGTTGTATAAACACAATATCACACTCGTAGCAGTGCGATATGGCTGTATATCAGCACACTATGGCTGAATCACTGCCGTGCTAATATACAGCTATATCGCACGGCTACGAGTGTGATATTGCTCATTTAATTTATTGTCACAATCATAAACACACTGGTTTGTAGCACAAATAGTTTTACAGTTCACTGCACACTGACATTCTAGGTTTTTTCTCTTTTCAAAGAAAATAGCTTCCTTCCGCATCACAAAATAAGGTGGATAACCTTCTGTCATCAGTGGAACACAAAAGAAAACATGTCGCCTGTGTTTTTTGTCCATACAATTAAAGTTAAAGGATTAGTTCACTTTCAAATAAAATTTTCCTGATAATTTACTCACCCTCATGTCATCCAAGATGTTCATGTCTTTCTTTCTTCAGTCGAAAAGAAATGAAGGTTTTTGATGAAAACATTCCAGGATTTTTCTCCTTATAGTGGATTTCAATGGCCTCCAGATGGTTGAAGGTCCAAATGTCAGTTTCAGTGCACCTTCAAAGAGCTTTAAACGATACCAGACGAGGAATAAGGGTCTTATCTAGAGAAACCATCGGTCATTTTCTAAAAAAATTTAAATATATATACTTTACATAAACAAATGATCGCCTTCCAAGTGGTTCCGCCAAAACCGTACTACGCCTTCCCTATTTAACTTTCGGAAAAAATGGAACTGGTGCTGCGTTCGTTCCGTAATTAGAATAGGGAAGGAGTAGGACATACAGCGCAAGCGTTTTGAAGAATACGGAAGTACGGTTTTGGCGGAACCACTTGGAAGGCGATCATTTGTTTATGTAAAGTATATATATTTAAATTTTTTTAGAAAATGACCGATGGTTTCTCTAGATAAGACTCTTATTCCTCGTCTGGTATCGTTTAAAGCTCTTTGAAGCTGCACTGAAACTGACATTTTGACCTTCAACCGTCTGGAGGCCATTGAAGTCCACTATAAGGAGAAAAATCCTGGAATGTTTTCATCAAAAACCTTCATTTCTTTTCGACTGAAGAAAAAAAGACATGAACATCTTGGATGACATGGGGGTGAGTAAATTATCAGGAAAAGTTTATTTAAAAGTGAACTAATCCTTTAATAGGGTCCAATGTTGTGAATAACTCAACATTAATAACAAATATATTGTGTTCCACAAAAGATAGTCATACAGGTGTAAAGCAACATTAGGGTGAAGTATTCGTGCAAAAGACCTTCTCACTGCCGGCCAGATCCACCAGGTAGAGTTTTCCACAGAGTTTCTGCTCCGTCTCCACATGCTCCTGCTTGATGTTGATCAGGAAGATGCTGTGGCTGCGAGAGCTGTGCTCATTCATATCTGACAACAGAACAACACAGCGTTTAATCTTCACTCTCAAATACTCGTCATATGAATATGAAAATATCCAGATGTGTTTCTAAAGATGATTTTAAGCTCGAGACAGAAGCACTCACTGGTGACGGCGACGTGCCGATTGGACTTTCCCTCGTCGATGACGTCCATGACCTCTTCCGGACTGGACACGAAGCGTTCGGTGCAGCCCTGACAGCACACACGTCATTAGGATTGATAGAAAGTTTAATCACAGTCTCACCAAACATGGGGTTGTGATAAATCACCTTCACGTAAGGGACGCGGTTCTTGTCCTCATGCACAGCCAGATTGGTCTTTGTGACTAAAGAGGAGAGAAACACAACGAGGAGTATAAACACCACTGCACTGAATTTGTTACACCGCACTATTACTGCTTCCTACAAACCGTCCAGAAGATCCCGGATCTTCTCCATATAGATCTCGAAGTAGGACACCTGAGGAAAGCAAACACTGATGTTGAGAGGGACACACTGGTAGAGCAGGAGCGGTCAGGTTTATCAGCAGCTCTCTGTACCTTGATGTGGAACTCCAGGTTTTCATCCATGGAGAAGATGTGATTGAAGATGTCCTCTGCGATGCGGGGAATGATGCCCATCTGCTGCGGGTCATGGAGGTTTCCCTGAGGAAAAAAACACAGATCGTTATTTAAATTCATCCTGGTCTGATGGAGCTTCTAAACAAGTCATCTTTATTTATATAGTGTTTTATACAATACAGATCGTTTCAAAGCAGCTTTACTGTGATAAACAGAAAAATAATGAATCGATGCAAACAGAATTTAGTAAAGAAAAAAGTGTCTGTTTCAATGTTGATTCAGTTCCAGTTAATAAATTAGTGCCATTTTGATTTTATTTCCATGCTCCCCTTTAGACATTCTGCTGACTATAAGGTCAAGCTGCATCTACATGTGGACGAACTCTCATTAGAGTATTAGCAGACCGCAGGTCAGGGTTCGGGTCGGTACAATAAGTTGAAGCAAAGATACTTGTAGTGTCAAAATCAAGTGTAACCCAATTCGCTCTGTAGAAAACAGCTCCGTCATGGTCCAGCTCAGCTCTCATCCATTAGAGTCAGTGCGGTCAGATCAATGCCATTGTGTATTATTTATTAGATACTTTAAGAAAAACATGTTTTATTGTTGTCGATTCACGGTAGAAGGAAGCCAAATTGCTTAGATAGTCATGTTACTGATCCAGACGATGACGCTGAACAACTGCACACATGACCTCTGCTGACCAATGACATTTACAAAACAAAACTGTCATTTTTAGTAGTAATGTTTAACGCATGTTATTCTAAATATTTGCCATTTTGATAGTAAGGTAATTTTTGTAAACAATGTAAATAGCTTTCCTGTAGCTCAGTGGTTAGAGCATGGCACTAGCAATGCCAAGGTCATGGGTTCGATCCCAGGGATTGCACATACTCAGATACAAATGTATAGTATAATGCAAAGTAAGTCGCTTTGGATAAAAGCATCTGCCAAATGCATAAATGCATAAATGTAAATAGTTTTGCTATTTTTATAATGTAAAATCAGGTAAAAACAGTCCAAAATGAACTCTCTAAACAAGTTGTGTAATAATGTAAAAATGTTAAAAGTGTAATTCATATTTTATCTGAAATATGATTGTACCTCCATGGTGTGGGTCTTCCCAGAAGAGGTTTGTCCATAGGCAAAGATGGTGCCGTTGTAACCTCCCAGCACATCTACACACACACACACACACACACACACATATATTATCCTTCACACTTCACATCAGTGCTGCTACAGTCACCCACAGCTCCACACACTGACCTTTGACGATCTGCTTCGCACAGGTGTTGTACACCTGCTCCTGAGTGGTGTTGGTGGGAAACACACGGTCGAACGCGTACGATTTTCCCTGCGGACCCATAAACAGACACAGAGGAAGAGGAGAGTCATTGTTTGGACTCAGTTATTGATTAGAACACTAATCACGTCACATCCAGACGGTGGAGAGACATACGTACTGTACAACGTCAGCTTTATCCTTTATAAACCTTCACATTCAGCTGCTTTCACTATAGATTTACTTTATATTTCAGCTTTCACCCTTATATTTCCATCAGCAGCCACTCCCTGCATTCATTCAAACTCTCCCTCATATATATATATATATAATATTTTGTCATATTTCAGCTTCTCTTGATGAGGCCTTCAGCCTCTATATGTGCTGACGTCATACTGACACATCAGGAGCATCACGGGATCATTCATTACATCATTTAATCTAAAGAACAGCATATCTGTGTTGAATCTGCGGTAAAGGAGGTGAATGTTCATCATTACCCCGATGATGACGGTGTCGTCCCCTTGAAAGGTTGGCAGGAATTTGTCCCCGCGCAGGATCTCGGCCTGATTGAGAGGCCGGAAGCGGCAGAGCACTTTGATGTTACACTCAGCTGCGGCGTCCGTCATGATTCTGCTCGGTAACGCGGGTTTAGATTAAAACGGGATGTGTTATATCTGTGTGGAAACAGAAGACGGTGGCGTAGCGGCCTGAACGCGAGCAAATGGCGTCTGCGCGTCGAATCGTGCGAAGCTAAATGCTGCTGAAGCCCTTCGCTGTAGTGCTGGAATATGTTGCAGGAGTGCTTGTTGTCCTCGATGCTCGGGAGGTTTGTGCTGCTGGAGTCGGGCGCAGTGATGTGATGGCGGAGGATGCTGCTGTTGTCATGAGGGATGCGGAGGCAGGGCGTGTCTGCTGGACCACTCGCGCGAATGGGCGGGGCTACAGCATCATTCTTCTATTTTTCTCTTCACTGCTTCATTTCACTTATATGTCAGGCTTTTCAATGTCATTATTCAGATCAGATTTTAATCATAAGTATAATCTCTGCTCTGCTGAAGCAGAACCCGCTGTCACGTGATGCCTGTGACTTTCCTCATCGCTGCTCAGGATGGACCAATCACAGCCGGTTACTGGATTATTTTGTCATTTCATAGGCAGATTTTGTCGGATTTAATGACAGAGCAGTTTTCTATTTATATTTTGAGCAGCCAAACTTGAAACGATTATAATTTCTAGTCTAAATGTCTCCAGTAAAATCATATATGTTGAATAGGAAGTGTGTACTTGTTTTGGCTATACTTGTGAGGACCAAATGTCTGCTCATTTTGTGAAATACTTCCTCACTGATTATAAACACACTGGTTTGTATTAGAAACAGTTTTACTATATACTGAACTTTGTTATTTTTCTCGTTGTTTCTCTATAGTGAATGAATCAGACGTCTCACACATTCACAGAAAAGATCTTACGTCCGCAGAGGAAAACAGATAAATCAGCCTTTATGGGTCATTCTACAGAACTGGTCACAGCTGGAAACATCTGGAAAATAATAATGTATTTTTCCACAATTTTTGAATGTATGCAAATTGTATAATATCCAAGCTACACATTTGTAGTAAGTATACAGTTAATTCTCATATTGTATTTTCAGAAAGTTTTGGAATATTTATCCTCTCCCCAAATTTGTCACTGCCGAAACACAATAATAAATAATTTAATAAGAATTGTAAATGTATTTTTTGCTATTTTAAAAAATATTTTCTCTGGTAAATCAATAACAGTTACAATTTTAGCAATATTTCAAGTGTAATTTATGAGATTTGTTGTGTTTTGAATCCAATCTTTGTTTGTAAAAGTCATAAAGTTTATCAAACTGATTTCAAAGTGAAGGATTCATTAGTTTGAATCAAACACTATAATAACATCTTAGTTGATCATTCAATATACTTTATTTTTGACAAAACATCCTATGTTTCGGTCGTGACTGCACAGTTTCAGTAGTGACAGTAATGTGTCGGTAGTGACCGCATCACATGACACAATTTAACTTGCATATTAAAACATATTAAAATTGTATTTCCCCTAAAATAAAGGATTATGTGTTCCCTTTTGCCTTGTGTCACTACCAAAACTTATTCCTCACCCTCATGTCGTTCTACACCCATAAGACCTTTGTTCATCTTCAGAACACAAATTAAGATATTTTTGATGAAATCCGATGGCTCAGTGAGGCCTCCATTGACAGAAAGATAATTAACACTTTCAATGCCCAGAAAATTACTAAAGACATATTTAAAATAGTTCATGTGACTGCAGTGGTTCAACCTTAATGTTATGAAGCGACGAGAATACTTTTTGTGCACAAAAAAAAAAAAAAAAAACATCTTTATGACAATATCTAGTGATGGGTGATTTCAAAACACTGCTTCATGAAGCTTCGAAGCTTTACGAATCTTTTGTTTCAAACCAGTGATTCGGAGCGTGTATCGAACTGCCAAAGTCACGTGATTTCAGTAAACAAGACTTCGTTACGTCATAAATGTTTTGAAATTTCAACGGTTCACCACAGGGGGGCGTGGCTTTGGCAGTTTGATTCAAAACAGATTCAAAACAAAAGCTTCGAAGCTTGATGAAGCAGTGTTTTGAAATCGCCCATCACTAGAAACTGTTGAATAAAGTCGTTATTTTGGGGGTTTTTTGCACACAAAAAGTATTCTCGTCGCTTCATAACATTAAGGTTGAACCACTGTAGTCACATGACTGTTTTAAACATGTTTTTAGTAACTTTCTGGGTGTTTGAAAGTGTTAATTGTCTTGCTGGCCATGCAGGCCTCAGTAATGGCTGACTGAGTGCAGGTGAGTGAGTCAGGAGGATTGTGGGAAATGTAGTGCTGAGAAGGTGACTGAGCTAGTGGCTGACAGTAAATGCTTTTTAAATGTGTTTTTTTGGTTGTGGGACAACAGTTTGCACCAATTCTGTACAAAGGCCCATACAGGAAAGGACAAAGGTTAGAACAGCCTTACCTCAACAAGAACCTCTGACGTTTGCTGATGGCTCTTGTAGTGGTAAATCATGAGGTATCATTTGTTTTGGGTATATCTAATGGACAATCTTTGGGCTCATGAATGCATTTTTTGTTCTCAGGCCAAATGAAACAAGGATTTACACAAGGAAATTATTTGAACTGGCCATCCTGTTTGGCTGCGGTTCACTACATGAGCATCTGTCTGCATTTGGGTCCTCATTCTCAGAACATGAAAAACTGGTCTTTACCCACCGTTTCCTTGGACTGAGCAAACATACCATGCTTACATTTCTTAAGGGTTTTCTTATCTACAGCATGTTAATGGAAGATTCCAAGAAAGGTATCCAATATCTTTGATATCTATCTATCCAAATCTCCTGATGCTCCACCCAAATTTGAAATTATATATAGGAAGTTTGTCAATCACGGGTAGACACACTTTTGACTTAAAAGTAGGAAAAAGTGCTTCATAGAGCATCATTGCAGAACTGCTGAAATTTTGACGGCACATTCTGAAATAAACATGTAAGTATTTACCACATTCCTACATTTCAGTACAAATTGTTTTCAGACAGTGTATATGTTGATTTGTATTTACACTCGTTAGCATAAACCTCTTAAATTAAAGATTAAGTTAAAAGTGAATAAAAATCTGCCAGTGAAACATGTATCATTTACATTTATGTCTTAATATTTAATTCAGCTCATTTCAACTTTATGTAAGCTATTTTTATTATCATAAAACAAGCTTAAGATATAGATTAAGTGTATTTATTTCAAATAGCTTTGTGCTTATATTTGACATTTTCTTATAATGCACAGGCATATATTACCTTGCTGTGTATTCATTCCCAGGTTTGCCATGGAAAAGCTGACACTTCTGCTTCTTTTCACCACATTCTCTCAGGGAGATGCAGCAGGTCACTATTGCAATATTGTTATTACAGTGAAAGCAAAGAATACATTTTATATTCTTGCAAAAAGTTATGTACTTATTTGAATAATTTAAACAGTTCATGACATTTACCCAACAGCAACCTTTTTATAGTTCACATGATGTTGGTGGGTTACTAAGCATAGTCGGTGTGATTGTGTATGTAAATATACTCACTGTTTCTATTCTATTATTATACAGCTGACGACTGCCCCCCTGGATGGTCAGCATTTGGACTGAAATGTGCCAAATTCTTCCCACAAACACTTGACTGGTTGTCAGCAGAGGTAATGTGCATACAGCACTATTATTGTTAAGCAACATATTTTTATTCACCTCTTTAAAAATGTGATTTTCTGCAGTTATACAGAGCACTATCAAGAACTCAGACACTCATTTGATTATCAAATAAATATTCTGATATTTTTGTGCACTGAAATGATCTTTTTTTCAAATAATAATAATAATAAAAGTAATATAACTTAAATAAGCACAAATCTGCAAATCTTATGAGAAATCAAGTCAAGTCCCCTTTATTTATATAGCGCTTTTTACAATGCAGATTGTGTCAGAGCAGCTTTACACTGATAACTGGTACATAATTTTGGCTGCACAGCAGCTCTTAAAGAATAGTGTCAATGCAGGCAGATCAAAACACTGTTCAATATCAAATGTCAAGTGTCCCCAACTAAGCAAGCCAAAGGCGACAGCGGCAAGGAACCCAAACTCCAACAGGTGACATCAGGTGGCAAACAGGTGTTAAAATGGAGAGAAAAAAACCTTGGGAGAAACCTGTTACATGTGTACTCTGTTTTGGATTTGTGTTGTGCCATTTCCCACCACTAGTTTGTTTCCATAGCTACTGATCACCTCATTATCACCACCAGCTGTGTTCCATCACCCACCTTGTTGTCCTGTGTTTTCAGTCATGTGTTGTCCGGTATCGTTAGTGTTTTGTGTGGTAATGTGTCCTGTTAACCTGTTTGTGGATTTCCCTGCCTGTGGATTTATTAAAGACTGTTATTCTTATATCTTCCTCGTCGTGAGTTTCGTATACAACCACCAATTGGAACAAAACCAGGCTTGCTAGAAATTACCAAACTTGCAACAGTAACCACATTAACATCCACTTGGCTCATGCCCTTTTCCAGGGTTTTTGAAGAAATGTTTGGTTGAATGGAATAGGTTATTTTATACATAAACCGGAAACTGTTAGCATGTAAAAAAAAAAAAGAAGAAAAATTCCCATATGCAAAATTTTCCTGCACATGTGAAAGTCTGTATATTTGTATTTTTGTAAACGTCCTTTTTTGGACTCTGTAAAATACTGATCGGTAATAAGTTTTTTTTTTTTTTGCAGTGCAGATCATGTACCATTATTAATGTTACAAAATACTTTTTTTTTTTTTTTTTACAAAAAAGCCGTTTTGATTGATAATATTAAAAACAATCTGCCCTTTCAGAAGTACTGTCAAACCTTTGGTGGAAATCTTGCATCGGTGCACAGTGAATCTGAAAACGATCTTCTGCTGAACATGGTGCCTGGTACGACACGAGCTTATATTGGTGGTCATGATGCTGTAAAAGTAAGTGGTTATGCAGATAATAAAACATTAGTT
Organism: Anabarilius grahami; assembly: GCA_003731715.1. Classification (NCBI taxonomy): domain Eukaryota; kingdom Metazoa; phylum Chordata; class Actinopteri; order Cypriniformes; family Xenocyprididae; genus Anabarilius; species Anabarilius grahami. Next base: position 398,381 of record RJVU01071064.1, read on the forward strand.
TTATTTAAGCAATTCATTTTTATGTGGCAACCACTTAACAGACAGGCAGCTATCACCAGTGCCGCATTAAGCCTTTGCGGGGCCCTGGGCAAACGAACACAAAGTCCAGGTGTGAATTTGGGCACAAATATTTTATAAAATGGAAAAAAGTTCATCAATTGCAGTTATAAGTGATTGTGTAAAGAATGAATGAACTTCTGAAATGAGTCTCAGAACAGAAGACTTTCTAAGCACTTCATTAACTCTTCAGGAAGGACAGTGGATGTGGAGTGATGGCTCTGCCTTTGATTACAACAACTGGTGCAGTGGACAACCTGACAATTATTTAAATGTTGAGGAGGTTCTGGAAATAAACTTTGGTATGAATATAACACATTTCTCAAAACTATAAATAAATATAAAGTTCATTACGTTAATAAAAGTGTCTTTGATTCAGAAAAATAATCATTTATTTATTGCTTGTCTTATTCTAGGTAACCACTGCTGGAATGACAATGACAAACAAGTCCCACTTGCTTTTATTTGTGCTAGAAGTCTTTATTAAAAGTCATTCTGCTCACAAGTTCATTGATTGAACATGCATTAAAACATTTTGAATTTCTATACTACAAAAATCTTATTTTTAAATGGGAACCTACTTGATGAAAATTTAAGTGTAATAGGAACATACAGCATGTCCATTATGTAAATCTGAATTTCAACCTCTTTTTATCTTTAATTTCTCCAATCAATAAAAGCATTGAAAAAGGATTTTTCTTTATTTGATTTGTAGTATTGGCTCAAACAAATGACAGTCAAGGGTAAAAATAGTCAAATAAAAGTACATATAAAGTAAAATTTGTTTCATCTCCAGATTCAATACTATTGCGATACGATATGTATTGCGATTTTTCAGGGTTTTTTTTTAAACTATGCGCATGGGAAAAAGTTTAATCATACACTTATACAGACCGTACATGATGTATGAGCCATATTTACAAAAACAATTCATCACATATGAGTTTTATTTTTAGAAGCATCATACAGTACAGTAGTAGGCTACGACATTCTCTTGAATAAATGATTCAATGACAAACACATTTTTTAACAGTCAACGATAGAGTCTTTATTTGAAGCACCATTTTCAAAAGGTGATAGGTATTTTGATCGCTAACGTAGACAGCAGTGTTTATATTTGAACTATAAACTTTTATTCAAGCACTTCTATGATAATTTGGACTATTGTATCACAGATATAACGTTACTATGAGGTCTCTCTCAGCACTGATATCTGATGCAAACTGTAGCCTATATGAGTATATGAGGGCTTTCCAGTGCATTCATTACTATATCAATATTCATGAAGTGAAAAAGTGCTTATCCCACACATCCCACCAGAACCGTTTTGGAACAGTTGAAATCTATTTGAGGCAGCACAAATAATCAATGTATGGGAAACAATGCAATTGACTTTTTGATGTATTTTGCTTTCTTTGAAGCACTGGGTAGTCTCACAACGCTTTCTCTCGTCTGCTTGAAAGGCATGTTACATCACTTGACACACACATATAATGACTCTGTTGGAAAAAAGTAGGTTTTGTCCACCTCAGCTATAAGCAAGGACTAAAAGAAATTTAATTTGAATTAATATCAATTCTGGAAAAAAATATATATATTTTTAAATCGTAAACAAAAAAATTTGTGATAGTCAGGTGAATAGATTTTTTCTCCCAGCCCTAGTTGACACTATGGGAATGGTTCTGCATGTTTGCGTCTGAAGCACATGTAGAATCATTCCAATCTTATTGGTACAACGTTACCCCATGATGAATACGATCCTCAACTGGATGGAACTGAAATAAACACTTTGATTGTTGCGATCCTATCAGACTTATGATAGCAACCTGATTCGTAACAAAGCACTGTTCGCCAGAGGAGAACTGGCCCCCTGACTAAGCCTGGTTTCTCCCAAGGTTTTTTTTTCTCCATTTTAACACCTATTTGCCACTTGTTTGCCACCTGTTTGCCACCTGATGGAGTTTGGGTTCCTTGCCGCTGTCGCCTTTGGCTTGCTTAGTTGGGGACACTTGACATTTGACTTGACATTTGATATTCAACAGTATTCTTGACATTTAATCAACAGTGCTTTGATCTGCCTGCATTGACACTATTCTTTAAGAGCTGCTGTGCAGCCAAAATTATGTACCAGTTATCAATGTAAAGCTGCTTTGACACAATATACATTGTAAAAAGCGCTATATAAATAAAGGTGACTTGACTTGACTTGACCCCATGATGCATGGTAGCGTTTCATCGTCAGCTTCTGTGCCTTCAACAATCATTCTGTTACTCTGTCTCCTTGCCAACACTCACAGGAGTAATAAAAAACACTGAAGGCAAGTTTAAAGTGAACCCAAGTGCAGTTTAAACCCAGATGCAAAATAAACAGAAACTTGACTTGACCAAACATGGCTTGGCATAACATGGTAAACTTACCAACCATCAGTTACACAATCAATACTAGACAAGAGAACATTTAAAAACATGAAGGCTATTTATACACCAAACTAATGAGCAAACAAGGGACACCTGTGCACAATCAAATAATAAACAGTGAAAACAGAGTATCACATGACAAGACAAACCAATAGGTGTGTTCGACATCGGCTGCGGCCAGATGCAACCGATCGGCGAGAGTATCCTCCCTGCAGTCAGCTGAAAACGGAGACGTGAAGTCGGACACTTTCTGCTTCTCGTAGTGACACTCACGTGGTGTTTGCATACTTTATCACAGCTGAAGCTAAATAAATGCAATATTTGACTAATACACTGATGTTTCAGAGACATTTTCATTTAAAACTTTATGTACTGCTTACAGCGTCTGTTTTTACAAGAATAAAGTTCAACATAAGCATATATTATTTAAATGCCAGTGTAGTGAGGTCTTTGTTTTTTATCAGTTTTATTTTGATAAACATGACACAACATCGTGACTACATGTAAAGAGCTTTAACTGTTATAAAAACAGAGATTTTTGAGCATTATTGGAGCTGAAGGCGTGACAATAAACACGAAACACACGTGATCGTTGTCATGCGGTGAATCCGGCCAATCGTGGAACAGCTGTGTCGTCATCAGCGGTTGTGCAGCTCCTCTTGAGAAACTGCGCTGGCTAACTCAGGCGGCTGATCTCGAATCGCTCTCGCGGTACTTTAAAGCCATACGTCACAGTCACATGACGTCAGCGCTGTCTCAAGTCGGACAAAATTTCTTACCGGCATGCACTGCTTCAAGTCAGCCGCCGATCGGTCTGTGCGGCGCTGCATGAGCTCGAACACACCTAATGAGAACATGATCACATGAGGGCAAGGAAGTCACATGACAGGAACATGAAAAATAGCTAAGGCAAACTACAAATTAAAAGACATTAAAACAAATAAAACCCAAACCCAACGTTACATATTCCACCCTCAAAAAAAGTGGCACTCGGCGCCCTATCGAACCACCCAACAAAAACAACCCAAAACAACAAAAAGTCCAGAAGTGTGGAGGAGTAGCGGCGGGGTAGTGGGCCAGGCCCATGAAGAGGAAGAGGGCGTGGATCGTGGTCTGGACTGTGCAGCGGTAGCAGACTTGGACCGTGGAGCAGTGGTGGACCTGGCCCGTGGATCAATGGTGGACCTGGGCCGTGAAGCAGAGGGTCATGGTGCAAAGGGCGGGCCAGGACCATGGAGCAGTGGACCATGGAGCGTTGGTGGACCTGGACGATGGAGCAGAGGGTCGTGGAACAATGGTGGGCCAGGACCATGGAGCAGTGGCAGACCTTGGCTGTGGATCATAGACCCTTTTACAGCCCACGTGATCAAATAGTTGCGCGCGCATTTTGGCAACGGAAGTGGTGTTGTTGCACTATGGTTCTAACGTGTAAGCAACTCCGAAAGTTTATATACAGGTCCTTCTCAAAAAATTAGCATATTGTGATAAAGTTNTAAAAGACCTGAAATATTTCAGTTGGTGTGCAATGAATCTAAAATATATGAAAGTTTAATTTTTATCATTACATTATGGAAAATAATGAACTTTATGCTAATTTTTTTAGAAGGACCTGTATAATAATTCAGGGCTCTTAAGTGTCACGCATTGAGCGTGACAGTCACTCATTTCGGTCTTTTGTCACGCACTCCCGCCACACATTGTATTTCTCACGCAGAAAAACTATTTTTCATATATTTAATATGCCGCCGCGCCGGGCAGGAATCAAGCGCGTCTCCCCTGGAGTAGCCTGCCACTTATCAGCCAATCAAAAAAAGAAAGAGGCTACACAGTAGCCAATCAGAAAATAGCACTATTGTATCTGGGTAAGATTTAACGCAACAACCAATGAAAAAAAAAAGCATATCCTGGAATTGTTCACCATCCTCGTTCACCCACAGAGGAAAACACTGGAGCTCTGAGCATCACTTTGAGGACAATGTCATGATCTCCTGTTGACACAAACAATGCTGTTAGAGAATTTTTCCCAGATAATCAGCATCAGTTTTTCATGAGTGTCTGAACGTAGCCAACAGTTTTACAGCCTGTTCACTGACAACACCTGCTCAGAACAAGTAGTCTAGGCCTAGTTATATTTTTGTTATCACACGATGACTGACATTTTGTCACATTAAACATCTCTCTCCAAATAGGCTTAATAATTTTATTAGCACTAAATAAATCAAATTGTATTACATCGTCGATGTTATTGGTCACTTTAAAAATCATGTCATGTGGTTGGAGATGTCACTCTTGCCTGTCTTCAAAACTTGAGAGCCCTGTTATGTATATATATCTGGCCACTGTATATTTGGCCATCTGCTAACGTCTTCTATCCACTCCACTACACGGATCTGGTAGCCGGATACCATTTGATAAAGTCAACTTTTTAAAATAACTTTCTCTGTCTGTGTTGCTTAATCCACTTGCGTAGCTGACACGCTGCAGATATATATAAAACTTTCGGAGTTGCTAACACGTTAGAACCACCGGGGAACAACACCACTTCCGTTGCCAAAATGCGCACGCATACGTTGCTACGTCATCATTGTGTACAAACAGTAAAAGGGTCTATTGGAAGGCCTATAACTGGCATGACAGGTATGACGAGAACAGGCTCTGGTTTGGCAGGCATGATGTGAAAAGGCTCTACAGTCCCCACAGTAAAAGAAAATCCACTGAACAGAAGGGCATGATCTATGTATTCTACCTGTCACCGTGATTTTGCCAAGCAAGACATGTTCCTGGATCAACAAAATGTCCTTTTATGCAATGGCATGCAAAGACCTCTGTGGGGACAAGGACAAAATCGCTTTCCTAATGCTAGAAATTGGTTATTTTCAACTATGTAAAAGTCTCAGCCAAGTATTACTTCTTTGTATTCATTACATTTCACTGTGGATTCTTTGGTAAATCAGTCGCAATCAGTGCATGGCTTTTACTGCAAGATATGACAGTAACAGTGTTCATTCTAATGCCTGAACTGTGATCTCTGATGTGTAATGATTCAAGTCAGATGTTTTTTGTCTCAGAATAATGGACCCTTCGCTAAGCCCCGCCCTCCTTAGTTACTGTTGCTACGCCTGTCAAGCTTTTGCACCTGGCAAGTCTATTACAGTATGTATGCACCGGTGTCAGACATTTTCAAGGAGCTAATTAGTCATTTTTGGTGAACAGGTGAAATATCTGAGAGAGCAAGAAAAAAGGGACTGCAGTATGCATTCGAGGGATATATCCACGACATAATGTGCAACCGATTAGAAAATAATTTGATCAAAATTGAAGCTAAAGCCTATACGTCCCAGCGCAAGCAGCAGCCGCCTCATATGCTGACCATTCAAATTGGAAACAAACAAATTGAGGAACAGCTTTGTTCATCCACAGCAGGTTAAGTGAAATTTGTGAAAATAACCTAATATTTATAAGTCAAACAGCTTATCCATAGGTCTTGTGGAATAAACACAAGACATTAGCCTGACCACTTTGCAATGATAACATTCTCCCGCTTATATTTTTAGCATGCCAGGCTACTCCGTCTTGCCTTTAATCATCTTATTTTACGTTCAAATATATGCATTATGAACAAAGAACCCTCATTATTTCCAAGCAATGATGTGCTGAGTTAGCTAGCTAGCTAACCTACCCATCAGATTGTCCTACCCGGGCTTACTGCATGTGTACACATCAATATTACATCATTGTTGTCATGATAAATAAAACAAAATTACTGTATTTGCATTATTATAAGGGTAGGTTTAGGGTTGGGGTAGGTGTAGACATTAATAAAGCCATAAACCACGTTAATATCATGCTGAAAGCACAATCTGATAGGTAACATTAGCATTTTTCGCTGTCAGATTTTGCTACCTACTGTTTCAATGGGAGGTAGCAAAATCTGACAGGGTAGCACAAATTGTCAGAACACCGGCATTTCTCCCCTTGGGTATTAGGTTTCGGGAAGGGAAAAAATTCCACCACCCCGTCCAAATTGAAAGCCGCTTATGTGTCAGTAAATCAAGCCAGTGACTAAACAATCTTCTTCAGCATGAAAATAATCTGTTATTTAAAATGTGATTAAATCACATACAGAAATTGATCAAAGAACGCTCCCTTTACAATCGTTAAAGCTGTCAATCAAACAGTGCGGCAGCACTGGTTCCACATGTAAGACTTATTTCATATGCAAACATGTCAGCCAATCACAGCAGTGGGTGTTTACACTGAAGTCTTACAGCAGACACACCTCTTCAAACTTTAAGGGTAGAAAGGGTAGAAAAATAGATTTTTATCTCTCAATTATGGCAATTTTTGATGTAAAAATCATAGTTATATAAGTTCACCTCTGGAAACACTATGAAAAAAAAAAAATGCAGTTGAAGACCCCTTTGAGCTACAGTAGCACCCATGACTCTTACGCTGGTTAAGTAGTTGTCCTTTCCTGCACCTTTTTTTGGTAGGTACTAATCACTGTATACCAGAAACACCCAACAAGACTTGCTGCTTTGGAGTTGTCAGCCACTCAAATCTTTTCATTTTTAAATTTTTCCAGGTTCCAACACATAAAATTCAAGAACTGACCTCACTTGCTGCCTAATATATCCCACCCCTTGACAGGTAGCATTGTAACAATATAATCAATGTTATTCACTACACCTGACAGAGGTTTCAATGTTGTGGCTGATCAGTGTATATAATGTTGCTTCTTAAGGATCCCGAAAGCCAGTGTCAAGACCTTAAATTCTGCCTGCCACTGGGATTTTCAGTGGGATTTTTTGCCCATCCATCCAGTAGAGCATTTGTGAGGTCAGACACTGATGTTGGACGAGAAGACCTGGCTTGCAATCTCCATTCCCGTACAAGTTTATTTATAAAGCACATTTAAAACAATAAATGTTGTACCAAAGTACTGTACAATTCGAAAAATTTGAATTGTAAAAAAAACAGTTCATCCCAAAGGTGTTCAATCTGGTTGAGTTCAGGGCTCTGTGCAGGCCAATCATGTTCTTCCACACCAAACTCATCCAACCACATCTTTATGACTGCCCATCACACTGCCAAACAGAGAAGTGTGATTCATCACTCACAAAACACAGTTTGTGCTTTACACCACTCCATCCAACACTTGGCATTGCACATTGGTGATGTGAGGTTTGCATGCAACTGCTTGGCCATGGAAACCCATTCCACGAAGCTCCTGCCACACAGGTTTTGTGCTGATAGAAAGTTTGGAATTCTTCAGGTATAGAATCAGCAGAGGGTTGAAGACTTTTATGCACATAGCGCCTTAAATAACTTAACAGGTGTTTATTAAAGGCAATAGTGCACAAAACTCGACAGGTACTGGTGGAATACAACAGAAAGTGTAAATGATACTTAACTGGAAGTAACTCCGCTGTGATCTTGCAGACAGTAAGAGAGTCTGGGCAGATGATGAAGAAGAGGCTTAGGCACAGAGATGAGGAAACTTGAAGGAGACGAACACATGCAGGTAAACAATCCACTAGAATAATGTAGGAGTCTGGAGAGTCTTTACAAGGAAATACAATGAAGAGACTAGACGTTGACTGTGCTGACTGGGGTGGAGGCCACTGACTAAGATGAATAGGGTAATATTGGCTGCATTGTTGCCTTGCTGCCTTATAGGCAATGACTCTGCAGGCAGCGTTTGTGCATGAAGGCACCTCACAGAACTGATTTCGGACAGACTTCTGAGGCAGTATAAGAGTTTAATGATCTACAGCAAAACAGAGCAAGCTTTGCTGAGAAATAAACAAATATGTAATTACTACAGTAGTAACTTCTTGCTAGAAATGGCATCAGAAGTGGAAAACGTCTGTCAAAAACATAAATTTTTGCACACAAACTGACCAGAAACTGCAACTTTCAGATGCCATCTTTCTTTTTCTAGCCCACTTGTCATGGATGAAACGCATAGGAATGTAGGATGTCAAAGGCAGCAAAAGATACATCTGTGCTGCCTTCAAAAATCGATCAGATGAAGACATCTCATGAGACAGAAAGTGGAAGTAACACTGGATTCGGATGAGCCTTGATGCCTTCCTACCTTTTAAGTTTTTGGATGCAGCCATAAGCCACTTTTCCCTACTTTTTCCCCCCAAACCTGTTGCTGTCTGCATTTCCATTGCGGTCTAAAGTACCGTGAAGATTAAGTCCGGTGACGAAGGACTGCATGCGACTTTCCAGTTCCAGCTGGATTTCGTCCTCTGCATACAAGCTTAATAAAGCCTGAACCTCACTGTCGGTCCCTCTGTCGATTTTTTTTAAACTCTCGTTGAATCGAATAGCAAACAACTCTTACTATATGCAACGCAACCGACTTTTAAAAAATGTGGTTGAAATAAAATGCTGCATGGAGTCAACCAATCAAAATGCTCCGTAAACTCAACCAATCAGCATGTTCAGCGCCCAAGTCCCACCCCCGAAAGTTTCGGAACTTTGAAAAAGTGCTACCCCGCGAGCAGGGACTTTCTAAGGGAGGAAATTTTTACCCGGAACTTCATTTAGACCCTGGTCCCTGTGGTTGAAACTGGACAGGACAGAAAAAGTTTCTTCTTCCTCAGCCTTCTCCTTTGGGCAAGGTTAAAATGCTGCTTTGTTTTTGGCCTTCTGTCACGGGTAGGTAATTATAATGAACTAGGAAAAAAACAACAACATCATACACATCGACGTTCAACAATGCAAAACAAGGAACAAACTGAAACAGAGGGCTTAGCAGAACAAACAAGGGGAAAAACTAACTAGACTGACCTAAACTGAGGACTCTAATCTGTAATCACAGAAGCAAACAGGAGAACAGGGGAGTTAGTTGGTTAACTATTTAACCAACTAACAGCAAACAGAAACAAAACACAATGAAAACTAAATCAAAACAGAACATACACGTGACAAAGAAGTGGTCATGAAGGTGGACAGTCAGATTTGGTCGACATTCAGCAGCATTGTGAATGTAGCCTTAATTTCACATAGATTCTGCAATTTTGCATTGCCAAACAACTTATAACTCTTTCCACACAAAGAACAAAATATGGTCTCACATATTGCAAAATGCATTTTTTAATCACACTGATAACAATTAAACTGCCTTCATCCAGAGTAAAGGCACAGGCGATTTTTGAAGTCACCTTTTTTCCGTAAACCTCTTACTACATGCAGAACATTGGAATTTCTTTCCAGAGTGAGTTTGCAAATGGTGTTTCAAGTCTCTTCGATACGTGAACCTCTTCTCACACTGAAGACACATAAAAGGCTTCTCTCCAGTGTGAAGTCTCATGTGAGTCTTAAGGTTTCCTTTGTGTGAAACTCTTTCCACACTAACGATATATAACACTGCTCTCTCCAGAGTGAATCCTCATGTGGAATTTTATGCGTGAAACTCTTTCCACACTTGATCACATGTGAATGATATCCCTCCAGTGTGAATGTTCATATGATATCCGAGGCCCATTTCTGTTGAGAAACGCTTTCCACACTGATCACATACAAACACTTTTCTCCAGTGTGAAATTTTAATGTGTGTATTAAGTGATTTTTTGTGTGTAAAACTCTGCCCACAATGAGAGCAAGTATAAGGCTTTTCTCCAGTGTGAAGTCTCATGTGGACATTAAGGTTTCCTTTATTTGTAAAACTCTTTCCACACTGATCACATGTGACTGGTTTCTCTCCATTGTGAATCTTTATATGAACTCTAAGGCTTTTTTCTGTTTTGAAGTGCTTTCCACACTGATCACAAACAAACAGCTTTCCTCCAGAGTGAATTGTCATGTGGGAACTAAGGGTGTTTTTATGAGTAAAACTCTGTCCACAATGAGAGCAAGTGTAAGGCTTTTCTCCGGTGTGAATTCTCATGTGGACATTAAGGTTTCCTTTTTGACTGAAACTGCTTCCACACTGTTGGCAGGTGAATGGGCTCTCTCCATTGTGAATCCTCATGTGGACATTAAGGTTTCCTTTTCGATTGAAACTTTTTCCACATTGTTTGCAGGTGAAATGTCTCTCTCCAGCGTGAATGCTCATGTGGACTTTAAGGCTTTGTGTTTGAGTGAAACTCTTTCCACACTGTTGGCATGTGAAAGGCTTCTCTCCAGTGTGTACTCTCATGTGGACATTGAGTTTTTGTTTTTGACTGAAACTCTTTCCACACTGACTGCAGGTGAAATAACTGTTAGAACTGTTCTGAGCTCTTTTTTGCGAGGAAGTCATTTCAGTCTGTGTGGATGTTTTTTCTCTGATCATGAAATCAAGTTTCTCATCTCTTTCTTCCATGTTTTTCAGTTCTTGACTCTCCTCTTTCAGCACCATCAGGTCTAAAGTGAAAAAAGACAAATACAAGTTAACAGCAGTTTAATGGCACAAAACAACAAACATAAAAACCAACTAGACTTGTGCCGATATTCGGTAATGTGATATATCACGATAATGAATATGCACGATATTGTTATCGTGGGCACTTCAAAATACCGTAAATAATAATTTACAAAATTTTTTATAATTGGTAATAATGCATTTAAGAATACTTTCCCCATCAACCGTATAAAATGCACAACACCGCTGTATTCTGCGTCAAAGGGACACGCGCTCAGATGTAAACAAGCCCAACGTGCATGAGAAACACATGGCTGAACGAGTGAAGGAGACGCGCTGAATGAAAGTGCACGTTCACTCTCTGACAGCAGAGGGCGCTGATGGAACAGCAGAAATGCAGCGGCTACCCCGGAAACCCCGGAAACAAAGCAACTGCACTAGTGAAGTTTTTAAAATGCTTCAAACAGCCATTCATTTATTTGTAATCTCAATGTTGTTCATCACAGCAACAAATATTTAAGTATTAAGACTTAATAGGATATTTAGTTCCATTTAATCTGGACTACAACATGCCCTAATGATTAGAAATGTTCTGATTATTTGTTATTGTTCAGTAAAACTTTGAGACGTACGGCTTCATTAGTTAAAATGTAAATTCATTATTACCAAACTGACAATGAAAAATACTTATAAAGCATTAATTATTCTTTGTTACTGTTTAATAACATTACTAAAATCAAAATAACTTTTTAATGGACCTGAGATAAAACTAACAATGATCAGTTGCATTTCTTAACTAACATTAACAAAAAATTATTATTTAATTAATGCATTTAATAATGAGACCTTATTGTAAAGTGTTTCCTGTTGTTCTTTATAATTAATTTGCTCTTTAATCTTTTTGAAAATTGTACTTTATATATTTTTGGTGTATTGTATTATTATATTTAAAGGGGATATATGTAAGATTTTTACTTTAATAAAGCATAAAAAACCCCAATATATGTTTGCAGATATTTAGGAAACATAAGTTCACCTACTTGTTTCGCAGTTTTCGCAGTTGCTACAGCCAGATATTCTACTTTGAAATGTGCGTTCCATGTCGGAATGTCTGTCTTTGTTTTGTTCTGTGCGAAACCGTGTGCTGCCAGTTTATCCAATAGTATTTCGACATTACAGGTTGCCAGTTGGCGGAAAACACCGCATATTGCAGCCATGGAAACCAGCAAACAAACTGGGTCAGAGAATCACAGATTCTACCCGACCTAAAAAGCCTATGTCTATGAACGACAGCATAATAAAACAAAGATAAATCAACTCATCAGCTTACAGTGTGTAAGTCTCTTCATTTTGTTCTCAGGAGCTGGTCATCTTTAGTGCCATCTCAAATCAGATACTCATTCCGAATGAACTGTATGATGCACTCCATCAAGTACACCAGATGGCCGCAAGAAATTCTAACAGATCCACACATCATGGTTTCCCAAGAGAGAGGAAAAAAATGGCCATCCACGGATTCTGATTTCTGAGGACTCTGTATCCCAGCTGCTTACATTAGGATTGCCTATGACATGCATTGCAAGGTTGCAAAGGATGTCCAAGTTCGCCATTCATAGACGCATGGTGGAATGGGGGATTGTCTGTGAAGGAAACCTACAGCAACACTGCAGATGCAGAGCTAGACGCACTCGTGGCAACAATCCACACAAGCAATCCGAATGCAGGTTACAGAATGATGATGGGGCACAAGGTCATCAGGTACAATGGGACAGAGTTCGTTCTTCAATGCATCGAGTTGACACTGCAAGCATTGTTTCCAGGATGTCACAATTAGGATGTGTGGTTAGGAGGACATACTCTGTCCCCCGCCCAAAGTCCCTGATGCACACTGACACAAACCACAAGCTGATACGGTAAGTTAAGTAAACATTGTATTAACACGATGCATTAAGAGTCGGGGGGTGAAAACTTTTGCAATTTGAAGATCAAGATAAATTGTATTTAATTTTTCTTCCGGGAAACATGCAAGTATCTTCTGTTGCTTCCGAAGGGCAGTACTAAATGAAAAAAATTTATATTTAAACAAAATAAGAAAAGTTTGGACATCTTCATCCCCCCCCCATGGGCCATGTTTACCACTGTGTGGCATCCCCTCTTCTTTTTATAACAGTCTGCAAATGTCTGGGGACTGAGGAGACAAGTTGCTCAAGTTTAGGAATAGGAATGTTGTCTAATACAGGTTTCTAGTTGCTCAACTGTCTTAGGTCTTCTTTGTCGCATCTTCCTTTTTATGATGCACCAAATGTTTTCTATGGGTCAAAGATCTGGACTGCAGGATGGCCATTTCAGTACCCGGATCCTTCTTCTACGCAGCATGATGTTGTAATTGATGCAGTATGTGGTCTGGCATTGTCATGTTGGAAAATGCAAGGTCTTCCCTGAAAGAGACGACATCTGGATGGGAGCATATGTTGTTCTAGAACTTGGATATACCTTTCAGCATTGATGGTGCCTTTCCAGATGTGTAAGCTGCCCATGCCACATGCACTCATGCAACCCCATACCATCAGAGATGCAGGCTTCTGAACTGAGCGCTGATAACAACTTGGGTTGTCCTTGTCCTCTTTAGTCCGGATGACATGGCGTCCCAGTTTTCCAAAAAGAACTACAAATTTTGATTCGTCTGACCACAGAACAGTTTTCCACTTTGCCACAGTCCATTTTAAATGAGCCTTGGCCCAGAGAAAACGCCTGCGCTTCTGGATCATGTTTAGATATGGCTTCTTTTTTGACCTATAGAGTTTTAGCCGGCAACGGCGAATGGCACGGTGGATTGTGTTCACCGACAATGTTTTCTGGAAGTATTCCTGAGCCCATGTTGTGATTTCCATTACAGTAGCATTCCTGTATGTGATGCAGTGCCGTCTAAGGGCCCGAAGATCACGGGCATCCAGTATGGTTTTCCGGCCTTGACCCTTACGCACAGAGATTGTTCCAGATTCTCTGAATCTTTGGATGATATTATGCACTGTAGATGATGATAACTTCAAACTCTTTGCATTTTTTCTCTGAGAAACTCCTTTCTGATATTGCTCCACTATTTTTCGCCGCAGCATTGGGGAATTGGTGATCCTCTGCCTATCTTGACTTCTGAGAGACACTGCCACTCTGAGAGGCTCTTTTATACTCAATCATGTTGCCAATTGACCTAATAAGTTGCAAATTGGTCCTCCAGCTGTTCCTTATATGTACATTTAACTTTTATTGCTACCTGTCCCAACTTTTTTGGAATGTATAGCTCTCATGAAATCCAAAATGAGCCAATATTTGGCATGACTTTTCAAAATGTCTCACTTTCAACATTTGATATGTTATCTATATTCTATTGTGAATAAAATATAAGTTTATGAGATTTGTAAATTATTGCATTCCTTTTTTATTCACAATTTGTACAGTGTCCCAACTTTTTTGGAATCGGGTTTGTACTTATGAATGGGGTTATTTTAATAAATTCAGCTATTGTTTTGTCTTGTGGATTATATGTACTAAGTACTAAATAAAAAAAAGAACATGCATATTGTATTATCTCCTTTATTTTGGTGAAATTATTCACATTTTCACAGATTCTGCAAGTGTTTCACATACTTTTTCTTGCAAATGTATATGCATGTTCCTATTCTGGGTACTCTCAAATCCATTTTCAAGAAAAGTTTCTTGAAAATGGATTTGAGTTTCTTGAAGGACAAACAGTCAAAATGGTATTTACAAGGATATTAATGATGGCTCATATTGGGCTCAAAAAGGGGAATCTACAGACTTGGCTGCATTTTTTTACTTTTAAAAATCTGTCATCTCAGTGCAACTCTGAGTTAATGAACATAAATCTTTTATCTCTCTTTTACAGTGATGATTTAAAGACTTATGGTTTTGATAAGATACTGAAGGCATTCAGCTTCCTTTTTTTTGAAAATCCTTTGTTTGGTTCTGTAATACAACTTACAGGAGATAATGTCACTGTAGATGAACTCTCAGACAGACTACAGAGTTTCAGTTACGGTTATACTGATCGTAAAAACAGGCCAGGCAATTTGAAAATTGAAGACAACAGCAAACACCTAGGCTTGAATGCTGCCCTGTCATGGTGTGTCTTGTGCCACACTCCCCTTATATTTGGAGATGTTATTGAGAGGGTCAGTGATCACTGGAACTTCTCCTCCTCATACAGATTGTTCATATTGTGTTCTCACCCATTGTGACTGATGTAATTCTATGTTTTCTAAAACATTTGATCTGGGATCGCCATAATCTCTTCAAGTTACTGTTTCCTGATAGTAATTTAATACCCAAGCACCACCTAATGATACATTATCCGCGGTGCATGAAAGAAATTTGCCCTTTGATCCATTTGTGGTGAACGCGATTCGAGGCAAAGCACAATTTTTTTAAAAGGTCTGTGAAAAATTTCAAAAATCTAACTAAATCCTTATAAAAGCAACATCAGCACCAACTGGCTTTTTATTATGAGAACTATTGTTTTAAGAGATTTGAGTATGACCCTGTAATTGTTAAAGCTGTGTGCAATTTAGATGGTGGGGTGAGTTTTAGCCAAACTTTAAATGTAAAACCAATTTTAGAGGTGTCGAGATCTGAGAGAAGCAGCAGCCGTGATGAACAGCCAATTCATATATAAGCATCTGATGACCAAACATGGAAAAATCAAGTGAGCCCGGACTGATTTGTGTTCACAGCGAACCGTACTCAGACCACCTCTTTTGAAGCAGCATTAGTATTTGTCTGGTCATGTGATCTCAACATGTATGTCCACATAAGGCGACCCGCTCCATGTCAAATAAACAGATTTAATTAGAGCACACATATGACGTCATAATATGACGTTATACAAACAAACATATCATTAATTTCAGTAGAGACTGACATTTCAACGAGGATCAAATGAAACTGACCTGTTTGTTGCTCAGTATCTTCATGTTTCACGCTGAACGCTTCTTCAATCTCTATATCTTCACTCTCCTCCTTAATAAACGCCATCTTTATGATAGTGTGTCGTGAGGATCTCAGCTGCTTCTCCAGGAGTTTTTCTGTGTGTTTGGACATTTTTTCATGTTTAGGATGAGAATAATTATCAGAAATAAAAATAAATCTAAATGAAGCCATAGATCAGTAGTCAGCACACTGGTGAGAGAGTCAGTCAGAGTAATGGCCTTAAATGACCTGATTACCCCCAACAACACTCAAAACAGGCAGTACAAATTATTACAAGAGCAAATTACATTCATAAATTCATATTTAGGCATTATGGAGTATATGATGATTTGCAGACTACATTAAATAGATTAATCTTTCATGATGACATTTAAAATAGGTTTGTAAACGTTGTCAAAATTACATGTTTGTTGTATTCTCATTTCATTTACACTGTTCAAGCAGCAGGCATCACCAGCGAGAGGTGATTCGAGCGAATCGATTCAGTGAATCATTCTGCGGAGCAATTGGTTCAATTGACTCGGTGTAAAAAAGAAAAAAAAACATCAGTTTCTCCATCACTACTAGCCAGCTGCCAAATTCGTGTTTACGACACAATTATTGACTATATGGGTGGCGAAATAAGATGCATCTTTTCTGTTACTCGTGTGCTGATGCAGCTTATCACAAAAACCCGTTCTTGGGACATTCTGGGTCCTTATGTTTGAATAAACAGCCTAATTACAATGCTTCATTCATTCATTAATAATTAATTTAGCATAGCTTGTGAAAACTGAACAATTGATATAAATGCTTTAAAACAAACCTTTTTACAGGCGAATCACAACAGATGCAGGAATGCGGCGCAGAGTCATGACGTCACANCTGTTCAAGCAGCAGGCATCAGCAGAGAGAGGTGATTCGAGCGAATCGATTCAGTGAATCATTCTGCGGAGCAATCGGTTCAATTGACTCGGTGTAAAAAAGAAAAAAAAACATCATCAGTTTCTCCATCACTACTAGCCAGCTGCCAAATTCGTGTTTACGACACAATTATTGACTATATGGGTATCGGAATAAGATGCATCTTTTCTGTTACTCGTGTGCTGATGCACCTTATCACAAAAACCCGTTATTGGGACATTCTGGGTCCTTATGTTTGAATAAACAGCCTAATTACAATGCTTCATTCATTCATTAATAATTAATTTAGCATAGCTTGTGAAAACTGAACAATTGATATAAATGCTTTAAAACAAACCTTTTTACAGGCGAATCACAACAGATGCAGGAATGCGGCGCAGAGTCATGACGTCACATCACCAGACCAAAATAAAAGTCCCGTTCACACGCTGCTGTCTAAAATCCCCAAAATACATAAATTTACATGGTTCGTAAATGTTTACATTTAATATACAAAATGTGTATGGCATATCCCAGAGGGTGTTTTTGATTAAAAAAGTTTGATTAAACCATCAAAAAAATGAGGAAATATTTTATATATATTTTAAATATTGAGAAAGAACAAAACCAAACTAAGTGTACTAAGGTATTTTTCTGACAAAATTATTTTGGAGGAAAAAGGCAAATAACATCTACAGATTTTATTTCACTAGAAAAACAAAAAGCTGACAGGAAGTGTTATTTAGTTTAATATTTCATTGGTTTTCTCTTGTTTTTGCATGTGTTCATAATTTCTTTGTTTGACAGCCTGGTCATAAATGATGTCTGCATAATTTGGCATGTTTCATTGTGTTATCACAAATAAAACAACTGTCTCCGAGCACAAATACACTTGGCAAAATAAGTTCCTCAGCTATAGTAAACGCTTTCTTACTACGAGCAACACGAGCGGCAACCATATAGCTAGCTTTCAATGTGTCTTTTGATTGAGTTGATAACGATGTTATGACTTTTTGTTGAGCCTGAAGCGGTAAAAAATATCAAGATTTGTCAATTAAAAAAATAAATAAAAATTTATTTGGGGTAGTCTACCACTGCCTACGCGGCCCACCGGTTGAGAATCACTGGTCTAAACCATGAATGGACAGATATGTTCTCTGAAGAAAATGCATGTGTCCTGTCATTTAAATACAATAGAGTGAAGCTTCAGAAAACCAGAAAGCAACAGTCAGCATTATGCTATGGAAAGACACATTGTAAGTTTCTTGGCACGCACTCAAGCCCGCCGGTTGCTATGAACTCAAGCCCCAGTCCTCCTAGACTCCGCACCAGAGCCCGAGTCGGCTCCAGACTCCGCACCTGAGCTCCTTGCCCTGCCGGTACCACCCGAGCTCCTTGCCCTGCCGGCACCATCCAAGTTCCCTGCTTTGCCGGCACCACTCAAGCTCTTTGCCCACAAGCCCACTACAGACCCCACTTTAACCAACGAGCCGCTTACAGACCCCACTTTAACCAACGAGCCCGCTACCATTGATTTCCCCAAGGAGTTTTTTTTGGGGGGGCATACACCTGTGGGTGGGGAACTTGTGGGTGGGACCCCCATACTGCCATGGCTGCCTGACTCTCCTGACCCGCTTTGGCGTTCCAAGACTCCCGTACTGCCATGGCTGCCTGACTCTCCTGACCCGCCTTGGCGTTCCAAGTCTCCCATACTGCCATGGCTGCCTGACTCTCCTGACCCGCTTTGGCGTTCCAAGACTCCCGTACTGCCATGGCTGCCTGACTCTCCTGACCCACTTTGGCGTTCCAAGACTCCCGTACTACCATGGCCGACCGAGGCCCCTGACCCGCAGTGGCCGCCCGAGGCCCCTGACCCGCCGTGGGTGCCCGAGGCACCTGACCTGCCGTGGCGTTCCAAGACTCCCGTACTGCCATGGCCACCCGAGGCCCCTGACCTGCAGTGGCTGCCCGAGGCCCCTGACCCGCCGTGGCGTTCCAAGACTCCCGTACTGCCATGGCCGCCCGAGGCCCCTGACCCGCAGTGGCTGCCCGAGGCCCCTGACCCGCCATGGTGCCTGGACCCGTCCTGGAGACCTCCAGACCCGTCTGTACATCCAATGTCACCTGCCAGGAGGTCTTCAGGGCGCCCACACCCCCTCCCTGGTTGTGCCATTCACGGCGCGAGGACACGCCTTCCGGGAGGGGGACATTCTGTCACGTTCCCAGCCAGTTCCAGACTCCAATTCCCATAATCCTCCCTGCCAGTCACCTGCACACACTTCAAAGGTTGAACAGATATCAACCTTTTTGTTTACATGAACAGATATCAATCTTTCTGTTTACATGAACAGCTATCAAACATTTTGTTTATATGAACAGCTATCAAACATTTTGTTTATATAAAGAGCTATCAAACATTTTGTTTATATGAACAGCTATCAAACATTTTGTTTATATAAAGAGCTATCAAACATTTTTTGCCCATAAACAAGTTATCTCTCATAACAGCTGTACTTCATAAACAGCTAACTTCTGTTTATCTTCAAATCAAAGTTGTGTTGTTATTATTGTTCTTTATAAGCAGAAGAGATACAAGTAGCCTAGAAAAGTTGCATTTCCTAATGAAGCAGGGTGTGGCTCATATCAACAGCAGATACAGGTAATTGGCAAAATTGCAGAAATTTAACCTCCCAACCAGCTCCATCTCCCACTGCAGCAGAGGATCATCACGACAATTGTTGAATATGTCCTTGAGGGCCGCATCAGGGAGATTAAACCTCTCCGCCCGTGACCAGAACTTCTGGGTGAAGGCCTCACCTCCATTCTCCTCTGGCGAAGTGTTGCCAAATAGGCCTGACCCTCCTCAGCCCCAGCAGATGGCCGGCTCCTTCCGCTGCTGGATCTAGGCATGATTGAGGTTTCTGTCACGTAAAGGGACAGAGACAAGAGGTAAGATCCAAATGCAGCTTTAATGGGGTAATCCAAAGTCGTAATCCAGACAGGCAAGGGTCTAACTCCTCAGAACAGTCCATACAAAAACAAAGAAAACAGAAACAAAAGCCAGGGACCATAAACGAAACCTCGATAACAAAAGCAGAAACAAACCAGATATAAATAGACAGAACTAATGATCAAACACAAAACAGCTGGGTGCAATGAACAGGATAATGAGTCCGGGAAGTGGGTTATGGGAAATGCAGTCCCAAGAGTGTGGTGAGGAGCAGTCCAGGTTGGAGTGCCCTCTAGTGGCAATTTAGGGCACTCCAACTGGTGCTCATGACAGTTTTTAAAATAAAAGATCAAAAGGATTAACAATGCAGATTTATTTTCACAGCCTTCTTTAGTCATATTTACACAAAGGGTATGAATAATTTTGAGCACAACTGATTATATACATATATATATATATATATATATAAAAATCTCATATTGCCCAGTTTAGAATTCTTCAAGTTTATGTTGCTTGCATAAATTTACCTCGTTTTATGATGGTTTCATCATTTGTCCAAGAGGTCCGAAATTTAGGGAGAAGGATGGCTGCTGCGATGATCTCAGGATCTTCAAACATATGCTTGAATCGTGTTTGGATTCCTTGTTGTAAGGCAACCACAAGTGGGTCACAGTACCTGAGAGAATGGTGGAGTCGCTGAAGTTTCAAGCTTAACTGATGGACACTAGGCAGCAGCCGCCCCAGCTGTGAATTCGTTTCCGCTTGCAAGATGTCAAGTACTTTTGCAACTGGACACATTGTGTTGGCCCACTCTGTCAAGAACAGCATTTCTGATGGATTAAACCTACAGGAGAAAAATCGGCATAATCAAAGAGTACACAACAACAACCCAAAGTTGTTTACATCAAAAGAGGGGAAAAACACTTACATTGGAACCTCAAGAGAGGTGCATATATTCCTAAGTGCGCCTTCTCCTGCTTCTTTGCAAATCTGAAGAATTCTGTCAACAGCCATGAAAGTTGAATTCCAGCGTGTTTGGTTTGGCCTTAAAAGCTGAAGCCTGCTTTCTGCTTCAACAGCTTCAGCTGCTAGAGCCGATCGGCTGCTTTTATTCCATAAAGCTTGGCACTTTCCAAAGACAGATCTGTAGAGTTTCTTGTAGTGTTCATTTGAGAGAGGTTTTTGGGCATCAACGCTTGAGACTAGGTTAAGTATGTGGCAGGCACACTTTTGATGCTTTGGTAGCTGGAATTTGAAGCCATTGTCTTGGTCCAGGAGTAGAGAGGTGTCTTGGAATTCCACACCATCACTTCCCTCACCACAGCCTTCAGAATCAGTATCATCACTTTCACACCTTGCCTCAGTCTCGATATCATTGTTTTCCACACCAAAAACTCTGAAAGCCTTCAGAAAGTTGGAACCACTGTCTGTGGTTGTGCAAACAACCTTGTCACGTATTTCATACTCTGAGTGGATGTCATTCATTGCATTGGCCAGTACCTCAAAAGTATGAGAGCCTTTTAGTCTTTTGCAGGCAAGTGCAGCAGAATGTCTTTCAAGACTTTCAGGGTTGATCCAGTGAGCAGTTAAACCAATGAATGACTTTCTACGTGCAGTCCAACAATCCACTGTGATTGCAATCCATTGAACTTCACTCATGGCAGCAGTCACTTTCTGTTTCATGATCAGAGCAGCTTCAGCTATCTTGGAGCGTAAAGTAGGCCTTGTAATGACAGAACTGCCAGGCTGCAGTGTACTAATCAGCTCTTTAAATGATGGCAAGGTCAACAGTGCTGAAAGGATGAAGTCCTTGAATTATGTACCTCAATATAGCTTTGTTCACAGTGACTGGAGACACATGTTTGACTGTGAAAACGGAGTCAACTTTCATCTGCTTACTACTGGAAGCATGGGTGGAGGTCCCGATTAGTTTTGACAATACAACATAACATGGTAATCCAGGTCTCGTAGCAGAAACACATTTTCTCACTTGGTCGATCAGTTGTGCATGAATTCAAACACAATGAGAGCGCGGAACGATATGATGATTCAAAGCAATACTGCTATAGGTATAATTTCCCGTGGACCTACTAACGTTACCATAGCAAATAATTTACAGACAATTACAAATGCATTCCTAACATTTTATTACGTGAGCCTTATAATTTCAATCGCATGCATTAGTGAAAATAGGCCTACACATAGGCTATACAAGGCGCGCACGTCAAGGTCAAAACTTGCAATGAAAAAAAAAAAAACTATCAGTAAAACAAAATACTTAACGTACTTACCTCAATATGCTTCCTTAGGTTGGATTGCGAACCTTTGAAGGCCGATATTTCCTTGTTAAGCGGGAGGCAAAGAACACATTTCATCTTGTATGAATCCTTACTAATACCACTAAAAGAAAAGAATTCGCTAAGGTACGGCCACGGGTGCTCTTGATGCTGTGGCCGAATTTGGACTGTGTTCGCAGCTGATTCTGAATCACGTTCTTCCTCCATTTTCTTCCACTGATCGACTTTTATAATTTCTCTAATTTCCAGGTCAAGGTGCTGTGCATTGTGGTAATTGATGCGACATGACGTCACTTCAAAAGGACCAATGAACATGTCTGACCAATTTCATGGAATGTGAATTTCATTGGCAGAATAAATAACATTTAAAACTAAACTGGGCATCAGCGCAATTCAATTGGTTTGGTAATAGCAAGGGAAAATAAAACTAAGTTATCTCCAAAAAAAAAAAGTACTTTTTGACTGTAAATAAAATTGTAAGGAGTAAAAAGTACTTTTTTTTTCTTTAAAAAATGTAATCAAGTAAAAGTATTGAATTTCAATTGTACTCAAGTAAAGTAAAAATCCCCCAAAATAATACTTAAGTACAGTAATCAAGTAAAATTACTCAAGTACTTTACACCTCTGGAGAAGTGTGATTCGTCACTCACTTGGCATTGCACTGGGTGATGTGAGGCTTGCATGCAACTGCTTGGCCATGGAAACCCATTCCACGAAGCTCCCGCCACACAGGTTTTGTACGGATATTAATATCAGTGGATGTTTGGAATTCTTCAGGTATAGAATCAGCAGAGTGTTGAAGACTTTTAGGCACATAGCGCCTCAGCCGTTGGTGAACCCGCTGTGACTTTACATGGTCTTCCGCTTTGTGGCTGAGTAGCTGCTGTTCCTAAACCGTTCCACTTTACAATAATATCACTTATAGTTGACTGTGGAATATGGAAAGGTGGCAAAGGTGGAGTCTAGGCAGATGATGAAGTAGTCGAGGAAGAGGCTTAGACACAGAGATGAGGAAACTTGAAGGAGACGAACACATGCAGATAAACAATCCACTAGAATAATGTAGGAGTCTGGAGAGTCTTTTCAAGGAAATACATTGAAGAGACTAGACGTTGACTGTGCTGACTGGGGTTTCTGCACTACATGTAGGAGTGGTGCCCATGAGGCCACTGATTAAGATGACTAGGGTAATATTGGCCTCATCCGAAAACTTAGGCAGCTGACTTGTTGCCTTGCTGCCTTATAGGCAATGACTCTGCAGGCAGCGTTTGTGCATGAAGGCACCTCACAGAACTGATTTCGCCTTGACTTCTGAGGCAGCGTAAGAGTTTAATGATCTACAGCAAAACAGAGCAAGCTTTGCTGAGAAATAAACAAATATGTAATTACTACAGTAGTAATTTCTCGCTAGAAATGGCATCAGAAGTGGAAAACGTCTGTCAAAAAACATAAATATTTGCACATAAACTGACCAGAAACTGCAACTTTCAGATGCCATCTTTCTTTTTCTAGCCCACTTGTCATGGATGAAAGGCATAGGAATGTGAGATATCAAAGGCAGAAAAAGATACATCTATGCTGCCTTCAAAAATCGATCAATGAAGGAATCTTATGAGACAGAAAGTGGAAGTAACATTGCATTCGGATGAGCCTTAATGCCTTCCTACCTTTTAAGTTTTCCGATGCAGCCATAAGCCACTTTACTACTGAAATTACACAGAACTTTTTCCCCCCAGACCTGTTGCTGTCTGCATTTCCATTGCGGTCTAAAGTACCGTGAAGATTGAGTCCGGTGACGTAGGACTGCGTGCGACTTTCCAGTTCCAGCTGGATTTCGTCCTCTGCATACAAGCTTAATAAAGCCTGAACCTCACTGTCGGTCCGTCTGTCGTAACTCCATTGTTGAATTGAATAGCAAACAACTCTTACTACATGCACCGCAACACTTTTAAAAATTTGGTTGAAATAAAATGCTGCGTGGAGTCAACCAATCAGCATGTTCAGTGCCAAGTCCCACCCCCAAAAGTTTCGGAACTTTGAAAAGGGGAGAAGGGACTTTTTAAAAGTTTTACTAATTAATCAACTAACAGCAAACAGAAACAAAACAATGAAAACTGAATCAAAACAGAACATACACGACAATAAAGAAGTGGTCATGAAGGTGGACAGTCAGATTTGGTCGACATTCTAGCTTTAATTTCACATAGATTATGAAATTTTGCATTGCCAAACCACTTATAACTCTTTCAACACAAAGAACAAAATATGGTCTCACATCTTTTCAGTTATATCTGTAAGTGTGATGGCAAAATGCATTTTTTAATCACACTGATAACAATTCAGAGTAAATTCATCCAGATCGAAGGCACAGGTGATTTTTGAAATCACCTTTTTTCCGTAAACCTCTTTCTACATGCAGAACATTGGAATTTCTTTCCAGAGTGAGTTTGCAAATGTTGTTTCAAGTCTCTTTGATACGTGAACCTCTTCTCACACTGAAGACACATAAAAGGCTTCTCTCGTATGTGAAATTTTAATGTGTGTATTAAGTGATTTTTTGAGTGTAAAACTCTGTCCACAATGAGAGCAAGTATAAGGCTTTTCTCCAGTGTGAAGTCTCATGTGGACATTAAGGTTTCCTTTATTTGTAAAACTCTTTCCACACTGATCACATGTGACTGGTTTCTCTCCATTGTGAATCTTTATATGAACTCTATGGCTTTTTTCTCTTTTGAAGTGCTTTCCACACTGATCACATACAAACAGCTTTCCTCCAGAGTGAATTGTCATGTGGGAACTAAGGGTGTTTTTATGAGTAAAACTCTGTCCACAATGAGAGCAGGTGTAAGGCTTTTCTCCAGTGTGAATTCTCATGTGGATATTAAGATTTCCTTTTTGACTGAAACTGCTTCCACACTGTTGGCAGGTGAATGGGCTCTCTCCATTGTGAATCCTCATGTGGATATTAAGGTTTCCTTTTCGATTGAAACTTTTTCCACATTGTTTGCAGGTGAAATGTCTCTCTCCAGCGTGAATGCTCATGTGGACTTTAAGGCTTTGTGTTTGAGTGAAACTCTTTCCACACTGTTGGCATGTGAAAGGCTTCTCTCCAGTGTGTACTCTCATGTGGTTTTCCAGGTTTCGTTTTCGATTGAAACTTTTTCCACACTGACTGCAGGTGAAATAACTGTTAGAACTGTTCTGAGCTCTTTTTTGCAAGAAAGTCATTTCAGTCTGTGTGGATGTTTTTTCTCTGATCATGAAATCATGTTTCTCATCTTTTTCTTCCATGTTATTCAGTTCTTGACTCTCCTCTTTCAGCACCATCAGGTCTAAAGTGAAAAAAGACAAATACAAGTTAACAGCAGTTTAATGGCACAAAACAACAAACATAAAAACCAAATAGACTTGTGCCGATGTTCGGTAATGTGATATATCACGATAATGAATATGCACGATATTGTTATCGTGGGTACTTCAAAATACCATAAATAATAATTTATAAAAATTTTAATAATTGGTAATAATGCATTTAAGAATACTTCCCCCATCAACCGTATAAAATGCACAACACCGCTGTATTCTGCGTCAAAGGGACACGCGCTCAGATGTAAACAAGCCCAACATGCATGAGAAACACATGGCTGAACGAGTGAAGGAGACGCGCTGAATGAAAGTGCACGTTCACTCTCTGACAGCAGAGGGCGCTGATGGAACAGCAGAAATGCAGCGGCTACCCCGGAAACCCTGTAAACAAAGCAACTGCACTAGTGAAGTTTTTAAAATGCTTCAAACAGCCATTCATTTATTTGTAATCTCAATGTTGTTCATCACAGCAACAAATATTTAAGTATTAAGACTTAATAGGCTATTTAGTTCCAAACTTAAACATTTTTACATTTTAATCTGGACTACAACATGCCCTAATGATTAGAAATGTTCTGATTATTTGTTATTGTTCAGTAAAACTTTGAGACATACGGCTTCATTAGTTAAAATGTAAATTCATTATTTCCAAACTGACAATGAAAAATACTTAAAGCATTAATTATTCTTAGTTAATGTTAATTTCTTAGTCAGCCTTCTGTTTAATAACATTACTAAAATCAAAAGAACTTATTTAATGGACCTGAGATAAAACTAACAATGATCAGTTGCAATTCTTAACTAACATTAACAAAAAATAATACTTTAATTAATGCATTAAATAATGAGACCTTATTGTAAAGTGTTTCCTGTTGTTCTTTATAATTCATCTGCTCTTTAATCTGTTTGAAAATTGTACTTTATACACTGCAAAAAAGGCTGTTCTTACTTAGAGTTTTTGTCTTGTTTCTAGTCAAAATATCTTAAAGTTCTTAAATCAAGAAGCATTTTCTTGACAAGTAAAAATTATTTTCTTGTTTTTAGGAAAAATAAGTCAAAATTAAGTGAGTTTTTCCTTAAAACAAGCAAAATGGAGTAAGCAAAATAATCTTATATCAAAACAAAAATAAGCTAAATAATCTTGTTTTCAGTTTGAAATAAGATTATTTAGCTTGTTTTAAGGAAAAACTCACTTAATTTTGATTTATTTTTCCTAAAAACAAGAAAATAATTTTTACTTGTCAAGAAAATGCTTCTTGATTTAAGAACTTTAAGATATTTTGACTAGAAACAAGACAAAAACTCTAAGTAAGAACAGCATTTTTTGCAGTGTATATTTTTGGTGTATCGTATTATTGTATTTAAAGGGGATATATGTACGATTTTCACTTTAATAAAGCATAAAAATACCCCAATATATGTTTGCAGATATTTAGGAAACATAAGTTCACCTACTTGTTTCGCAGTTTTCGCAGTTGCTACAGCCAGATATTCTACTTTGAAATGTGCGTTCCATGTCGGAATGTCTGTCTTTGTTTTGTTCTGTGCAAAACCGTGTGCTGCCAGTTTATTCAATAGTATTTCGACATTACAGGTTGCCAGTTGGCGGAAAACACTGGTTATTGCAGCCATGGAAACCAGCAAACAAACTGGGTCAGAGAATCACAGATTCTACCCGACCTAAAAAGCCTATGTCTATGAACGACAGCATAATAAAACAAAGATAAATCAACTCATCAGCTTACATTGTGTAAGTCTCTTCATTTACATGTTCTCAGGAGCTGGTCATCTTTAGTGCCATCTCAAATCAGATACTCATTCCGAATGAACTGTATGATGCACTTCATCAAGTACACCAGATGGCCGCAAGAAATTCTAACAGATCCACACATCATGGTTTCCCAAGAGAGAGGAAAAAGTGGCCATCCACGGATTCTGATTTCTGAGGACTCTGTATCCCAGCTGCTTACATTAGGATTGCCTGTGACATGCATTGCAAGGTTGCTAGGGGTGTCCAAGTTCACCATTCATAGACGCATGGTGGAATGAGG
Source organism: Anabarilius grahami (assembly GCA_003731715.1). Lineage (NCBI taxonomy): Eukaryota > Metazoa > Chordata > Actinopteri > Cypriniformes > Xenocyprididae > Anabarilius > Anabarilius grahami. The sequence continues at coordinate 425,765 of RJVU01071064.1, forward strand.
GATTGTCTGTGAAGGCAACCTACAGCAACACTGCAGATGCAGAGCTAGACGCACTCGTGGCAACAATCCACACAAGCAATCCGAATGCAGGATACAGAATGATGCGGATACGGTAAGTTAAGTAAACATTGTACTAACACGATGCATTAAGAGTCGGGGGGTGAAAACTTTTGGAATTTGAAGATCAAGGTAAATTGTATTTAATTTGTCTTCCGGGAAACATGCAAGTATCTTCTGTTGCTTCCGAAGGGCAGTACTAAATGAAAAAAGTGTTTCTTATTTTGTTTAAATGTACATTTCACCCCCCGACTCTTAATGCATAGTGTTTCCTTCTGGAGCATCAGTGAATGTTTGAACCTTTTTTAATAGTTGTGTTTGAGTCCCTCAGTTGTCCTCAGTGTGAAAAGATGGATCTCAAAATCATTCAGTCACTGCTGGAAAGGGTTCAAATATGCAAAAAATGCTGGAAAACTGAAGAATCTGCAGGAGCTGGAGGATTTTTCTGAAGAACAGAGTTCAGTTTAACTGCTCAGAACAAACAGACTCATGAACAACATCACAAAACACACAAACAGTCNTAATAGTTGTGTTTGAGTTCCTCAATTGTCCTCAGTGTGAAAAGATGGATCTCAAAATCATTCAGTCACTGCTGGAAAGGGTTCAAATATGCAAAAGATGTTTGAAAACTGAAGAATCTGCAGGAGCTGGAGGATTTTTCTGAAGAACAGAGTTCAGTTTAACTGCTCAGAACAAACAGACTCATGAACAACATCACAAAACACACAAACAGTCGTGGATCATCAGGTAACCACACACGGTGTTGAGAATCAAGGGTTCACACACTTATGAATTGGGTTATTTTAATAAATTCAGCTATTGTTTTGTCTTGTGGATTATATGTAAACATCTTTTATGTAAAATATCTTACTCAGGAGAGTACTAAATAAAAAAAAGAACATGCATTTTGTATTATCTCCTTTATTTTGTTAAAATTATTCACATTTTCACAAGATTCTGCAAGTGGTTCACATACTTTTTCTTGCAACTGTATATGCATGTTCCTATTCTGGGTTTCTTGAAACTGGATTTGAGTTTCTTGAAGGACAAACATAGTCAAAATGGTATTTAAAGGATATTAATGATGGCTCATATTTCCAAAACCACCCACTGTTCTCTTAAAGTCATACACTGCAGACTCCTTTATTATGATGATTTTGAGACTGTGAACCCTTTGGGCTCAAAAAGGGGAATCTACAGACTTGGCTGCATTTATTTAACTTTAAAAAATCTGCCACCTAAGTGCAACTCTGAGTTAATGAACATAAATCTTTTCTCTCTCTTTTACAGTGATGATTTAAAGACTTATGGTTTTGATAAGATACTGAAGGCATTCAGCTTCCTTCTTTTTGAAAATCCTTTGTTTGGTTCTGTAATACAACTTACAGGAGATAAGTCACTGTAGATGAACTCTCAGACAGACTACAGAGTTTCAGTTACGGTTATACTGATCGTAAAAACAGGCCAGGCAATTTGAAAATTGAAGACAACAGCAAACACCTAGGCTTGAATGCTGCCCTGTCATGGTGTGTCTTGTGCCACACTCCCCTTATATTTGGAGATGTTATTGAGAGGGTCAGTGATCACTGGAACTTCTCCTCCTCATACAGATTGTTCATATTGTGTTCTCACCCATTGTGACTGATGTAATTCTATGTTTTCTAAAACATTTGATCTGGGATCGCCATAATCTCTTCAAGTTACTGTTTCCTGATAGTAATTTAATACCACCTAATGATACATTATCCGAGGTGCATGAAAGAAATTTGCCCTTTGATCCATTTGTGGTGAACGCGATTCAAGGCAAAGCACAATTTTTTTAAAAGGTCTGTGAAAAATGTCAAAAATCAAACTAAATCCTTATAAAGGCAACATCAGCAACAACTGGCTTTTTATTATGAGAACTATTGTTTTAAGAGATTTGAGTATGGCCCTGTAATTGTTAAAGCTGTGTGCAATTTAGATGGTGGAGTGAGTTTTAGCCAAACTTTAAATGTAGAACCATTTTCAGAGGTGCCAACGACCAACTGAGTTAAAAACTATGTTACAGAATACCAAGTGAATATGTTTGTATCTGTTGGAATATTTCAAGAACTCCCTGTTTTTAAAATCTTTACTATTGTATTACATGGAGAGTGTGCTTTTTTATTGCCTGTGATGTTTATATGAAAGATTATACTGCTGTTTAATCGTCAGCTTGGTTTGTTTGTGCATGTCTTATATCTGGGATGGGCAGTATTTATGATACATGTATTTCAAATACAAAATAGTATTTTGTAATTTGTATTTGATAGGGTTGATGAAAATGGCTTCGTATTTTGTATCAAAATACTTGAGTGTTTTGTACTTTTAAAATACTGTAAAATACTTTGTAAGAAGTCTACATGATGACATCATAAAATTGCGGCCTCTGATTGGTTCTTACTCAGTAGTTTTCAGAGACTTGTTGAGATCAGAACAAAAAAAATTGATCCATATGGAAGAAGGTGGTCAAGAAACGTGCAGGCTGCCAGCTTTCCATCAAGTTTTTGCATAAATTGCTATAATGTTTAACAGTTCATGTAAGTTTTGGTGTTCGTTTTGGTAGCCTAGGCTAAATAGTTTACCAATTGACATAATGTTCTTGAAAACTATTACACCGAGCACCAGCCCCCTATATTTATGATTAACACTGATTAATTAGTTAGAAAAAAGTTGCAATGAATACAGGTGCCATCAGTTGTTCTTATGAATAACTTGTTTGTCATTGAGTCAGTGTTGCTGATGCAAAGTAGCCCCTTTGTTACCAAACACCAAGTAACTAAATTAGGAAACTTGGTTACTTTAAAACTAACCTTCATCTGGGAGATCACAGGGATATGCTAATATTGGATCTGTTAAAGCCACAATATGTACATTTTCGCCCTAGAGGTCGCTTATTCAAAACAAAGGCGTAGCTCGATGACACCTTGATTTCATGGAACCATGGGAGGTGTCGTCTTCACGTCTACAGCCGGTGGAAAAGAATCAGGACGAAACTCAGGCAGAAATAATGTTCATGGATGAGATTAATAACATTACTATAATATGAAGCAGTGCATGGCCGAGTGTTGTGGGAGCTGAACGAGGCCGCTGGAGCGATTACTAATGAGAGACGAGTGCGACACACACCTCGACAGCAGCGGGACTTTTATTATGCCACAGTCGCTGCTTCCGGTCAAATGTATGTGGGGTAAAGCAGCACTGTTTATCATATTAGATACATCTGTGTGTTGAAAGTTGTTATAGTGCTACTCTGTGCATTTGCTCGGCAGCTGCTATGAGACACTTGTTGCACGCTGCAGTAAGCTAGATCGATGTTAGGCATGGTAAAACATGGTACTCACAGTAAACAAGATTTAAACAATAAGACTAAATGTGTTGAGCTATATAACATGAGTAGTTTTCTGTTAATGTATCCAAACAGTTGCTCATCCGTCTAATAAAACACATCATATACTAAAGTGTCTTTGATGTTTCCATCGTTTTCACGAAATTAAGCAGGAAATCGAGGGTAACGATGCAATTGATAGTCGACGCACAGACACGGTCTGTGTCCTGGTTAAAATTGCTTATATCTCTGGATTTAAACAATTTTGGGGGAAAATTGGGATAATGTAAGTACACAATATAAAATTATTGTGTATATAAAATTGTTCTAGTGGTTTTTGGACATTTTAATCCAAAAATCCTACATATTGTGCCTTTAACTGGTTGCATATGTCAGATTTATTGCATGACCCGGGCAGAGAAAAGCTGGTGCTATCAAACATTGTTTACTCATCTGAGTCGGTGTAATGGTGAAGGGATGATCAAATGGGCCAACTGATGGAAAGTTTGCGAAAAAATTTCATGCTCCCTTATAAAAGTATTTTGTAGTATTTTTAAAATACAAAAATACAGTAGTTTATTTTGATACATGGTGTGGCTGCTGTATTTTGTAGTTTATTTTGATACACTTAAAATTAAGGTATTTGGTATTTTATTTTAAAATACATTTTGATGTATTTTTGCCCAACCCTGTCTTATCTGCTCATTTAAATTCATTTAAATGTAAATTTAACAAGTATGAAATATGATGACCGAGAGAAAAACACTGCTAATGACGAGACGAGCACTTGACGGCGGCAGATTAGAGGGAAAATATATTTATTTATTATTCAGAATGCGCATTTGGAAGCAAAATATATTAATAAACATTTCAGCAGGTTGAAGATTATTAATGTTAATGCAGAGAATATGATTAATTGTTTACAAAGCATTTGGCAGCCCTAAAACATATTAATAATCCGTGTTTTCACGAGAAGCTCTGTGTATATAAGTGCGCTGAACGCTGACCGGAAACGCTCGAGCCGTAATTGAGTGATTGATTTACTTTATTAATCCCCAAAGGGGAAATTCAATTGTCACAGCAGCACAACATACTACAATAAATGCATTATGTAATGAGCAGAACGCGGAAGTAGTCGTGCAAGTAGTCCATTGTACATTGAAGGAGTGATCAGTCGAGATCTGAGAGAAGCAGCAGCCGTGATGAACAGCCAATTCATATATAAGCATCTGATGACCAAACATGGAAAAATCAAGTGAGCCCGGACTGATTTGTGTTCACAGTGAACCGTACTCAGACCACCTCTTTTGAAGCTGCATTAGTATTTGTCTGGTCATGTGATCTCAACATGTATGTCCACATAAGGCGACCCGCTCCATGTCAAATAAACAGATTGAATTAGAGCACACATATGACATTATACAAACATATCATTAATTTCAGTAGAGACTGACATTTCAACGAGGATCAAATGAAACTGACCTGTTTGTTGCTCAGTATCTTCATGTTTCACGCTGAACGCTTCTTCAATCTCTATATCTTCACTCTCCTCCTTAATAAACGCCATCTTTATGATAGTGTGTCGTGAGGATCTCAGCTGCTTCTCCAGGAGTTTTTCTGTGTGTTTGGACATTTTTTCATGTTTAGGATGAGAATAATGATCAGAAATAAAAATAAATCTAAATGAAGCCATAGTTCAGTAGTCAGCACACTGGTGAGAGAGTCAGTCAGAGTAATGGCCTTCAATGACCTGATTACACCCAACAACACTCAAAACAGGCAGTACAAATTATTACAAGAGCAAATTACATTCATAAATTCATATTTAGGCATTCATTGGTTCAATTGACTCGGTGTAAAAAAAAAATAATAATAATAATAAAAAAAAATTATCACTACTAGCCAGCTGCCAAATTCGTGTTTACGACACAATTATTGACTATATGGGTGGCGAAATAAGATGCATCTTTTCTGTTACTCGTGTGCTGATGCAGCTTATCACAAAAACCCGTTCTTGGGACATTCTGGGTCCTCATGTTTGAATAAACAGCCTAATTACAATGCTTTATTCATTTATTAATAATTAATTCATTTAGCATAGCTTGTAAAGACTGTACAATTGATATAAATGCTTTAAAACAAACCTTTTTACAGGCGAATCACAACAGATGCAGGAATGCAGCGCAGAGTCATGACGTCACATCACCAGACCAAAATAAAAGTCCCGTTCACACGCTGCTGTCTAAAATCCCCAAAAAACATATACATTTACATGGTTCGTAAATGTTTACATTTAATATACAAAATGTGTATGGCATATCCCAGAGGGTGTTTTTGATTAAAAAGTTTGATTAAACCATCAAAAAAATGAGGAAATATTTTATATATATTTTAAATATTGAGAAAGAACAAAACCAAACTAAGTGTACTAAGGTATTTTTCTGACAAAATTATTTTGGACGAAAAAGGCAAATAACATCTACAGATTTTATTTCACTAGAAAAACAAAAAGCTGACAGGAAATGTTATTTATTTTAATATTTCATTGGTTTTCTCTTGTTTTTGCATAATAAGCCTGGAAATAAATGATGTCTGCATAATTTGGCATGTTTCATTGTGTTATCACAAATAAAACAACAAACAAATACACAATAAAA
>RJVU01071064.1:431902-457359 GCA_003731715.1 Anabarilius grahami
TTTTTTTTTTTTTTTGCATTATTGTCAATGGACGGACGCCAGTTTTGAAAAGAAAATGTCATTAATTTAGTTGAACTTATAGGATTAGTTCACTTTGTGTAATAATCAGAGTGTACACACATTGTGCACCCGCATATATTACTAACACGCTCTTTAAATAACAAAACAAATATTGCGGCATTGACTTTAGAGCAGGTTTCAGTCGGTCAACGGCGCGGTCTATTTCAGTTGCCTCAAAATAGCAACACGCCAACAATGCACCTGAACACACCTCGTTTCAGACCAGCACGCCTATAGGCGCACAAATGAGTGCAAATGCATTTTCTATTGAAACAGCGTGGTGCAGGACGTGAAAATGATAACTGCGTCGGGCTGAAAGTAGCAAAAAACAGAGTTTTTGTGTGATTTTGAGTAGTCTTTTGCCTTAATAAAGGTTTACTTTAATTGACGAACCTTGTTTACTGTATAATAATACAATATTTGTTTGTGATACAACTTCAAAAATCAAACCCTGGTATAATTGGTTTCTGCACTCAAACATGATAGTTTTGTCTTTTAGACAGAATTTTTCACGATCGTTTCAAAGCAGCTTTACAGAGAATGCATATCAGATGCGCTACACACTCTTTCATTGGCAGTTTTTTTCAGCACATCATTGGACAGCATGTATTTAAACATGCATTCATCTATAATCCATCTGTCATATTATTTTGCTTGTATATAGCCTATGCACTTTAGTGATTTTAGCCTGTGTCCAGGACTTTTATTTTGGAGTGGTGTTGTGACGTCATAAGACCGCGCGCTGGGCGTCTGTTGAGAATCGAGTGAAGAAAGGTTTGTGTTTTGTAAAAGCATTTAAAGTTTTCAAATAGACTTAGTCCGTTCATATAATGTAATAGTATAGAGCTTTATCTCACTTTCATGAGCGTTAATTCTGAGTAAAACATCCACACATGAGAAACTGAAAAGGTTTTTTTTTCTTTTTTCTTAGTAACACAAAAGCTGCGTCTCATTTTGCATGTCGAGCATCAGTTTATCATAAACATGAATTCGGTCTTTGGTAAATTGTGATGAAGAAACGAGCTTACCGAGTCAACTGAATCAAATGCGTGTCAAAATGATTCAATCAGTGTTTCGAATCTCTTGAAAAGAGTTTCATCCTACAATATCTGCAGTTTCAGGAGCCTCGTTTTTAGTTTGTTCTTGCAGTTTAATAGCATTTACTGTTCAATTATGTGTTCATCTTCAGTAACTCTTTACTGTTTTAATTTAATTACATTTTTTCCTAACCCTGAACATAACTGTTATCACCCTCTTCATATATTTAATTTGTTTCAAAATATGAACCCATTTATTCTGATTCAGTTTTGATGAAAGAAAGACTTTAATTTCTCATCATGTTCTGTTTCATTAGCCGCAGCGCTGTCTGATGTGTGACTCTCAACAAACTGCAGTAAAACTGATGATAATATAATATGAAAACACATTCCAGTTGACAACATCAATCAGCCGTAATGATTTACTGTGGATTTATTAATTATTCTCATCTTAAACATGTCAAATTGTTCAAACACACAGAAACTCCTGGTTCATCTGAGATCTCGTGACACTATTATAAAGATGGCGTTTATTAAAGAGGAGAGTGAAGAAATAAAGATTGAAGAAGTGTTCAGTGTGAAACATGAAGAAACTGAAGAACAAACAGGTTAGTTTCATTCTCAAAGCTGAACTCATTTGATCCTTATTAAAATGTGGCCTTTACAGAAATAAATTATATTATTGTGACATTATTTGAGAGCCCAAAACAGTTTTGTGTAACATATGTAATTCTGAATTGAAAACAAAGAAAACCATTCATGTAAAAATTAAACAAATGTAATTATCTCTACATTATTTTCTTCTTTTTTTATTTTCTGTTCGATTATTGATCTTTTAGGTTCATTACAAAACTGTGGCGGGACAGATCAAACCATCTTTGTAATTAAATCAGAAATAGATATTTGATATAGAGGGCAATAAAGCAGGATAATGAATCATTTTAAAAGGCTGTTATTCTCCTCCTGTTGTGCTTTAAGGCTTTGAAGTAAACAGTGTTTTAATCTTTGGTTTGCATAACTGACAGTCGACTCGTGTGAAATATCCATCATGTACGTCCTTTACATGATCATCAGACGATCTCTTGTTGTACGGACTGGAAAGCCGCAAGATGCGTGATATAATAATAGATGGCGGTAATGAACAAATGTAGTTTGTGATCCAGTAAGAAGACGACGCTTCACTGCATTGTCACAGTGCCCCTGTTAGGGATTTGTGGAAATGACCTTCATGCAGTGTGTAATGTAGCTGTATGTGAATGTAAACAGTGTTCAAAGCTGTAAAGCTGAAAGTGCATCATAAAAAAGTTATTGTCTCTCAAACGAAAGAGTCGAATCTGAGCCTCTTTTTAGTTCGAATCCCATTCCCTACATTCTGTGTGGACATCCTTCGAAAACTTGAACCCTCCTCAGACGCTGCATCTGGTTGGTATTGTGTACGTGTCGAGAAGATGCTGTTTTCTGCTCTGCAATAGCAAATTCTCTTTGTAAACACTTCCAAAGGTTGAGGATATGAAGAACCAGTGATTAAAATTGACATGAAACATGAAAACATGAAATTGTGATTAATTATTGATGTATATATTTTCTACTGGGTGTTCAAAATACAGAGTTTTGTGTTTGTATTGTGTAGGTCTTAGTGAAATACTTCTGCTAATCAGCTGTGGGCCACTATTACCTAAAACTGTGTCCGTTAATGCAGATCGTCTGTCGTTCTTACAACTCTGAGCAATGATAAAGGATCGAGCGAGATTTGTTGTACAAACTTTAATGTTAAATCAGTCATTCACGTTAGTGCTCGGCTAACTTTAGCAATATTATTGATACTGTTAATAATACAGTGTGTACAATCGCTGAGCTCTATGAAGCTCCGGAGCTAAATCAGTTCTCAGTGTTGGGGAGTAGTTAACTACATGCAGCGACGCTACTAGTTTAACTATATTGTTTCAGTAGCTTTTCCAGTAGTTAACTACTTTTCCAGCAAGTATCGGTGTAGCGCGACCAAAAGCTACAAGATACATTCTGTGTTCTGACGATCCTGCGATGCATTGAAGCAGCTCTTACTAGATCACAAACTAAAACCGTGCATTACTGCCATCTATTGTTATATCACGCATCTCACGGCTTTACAGTTCACCGAGAAGAGATCGTCTGATGATTATGTGAAGGACAGGAGTGGGTTTACACTTCACACGAATCGATTAGTAAAGGTTACGCTTAATTTATAAACAAATGATTAAAACGCTGTCTGTGTCGAAGACTTCAAGCACATACTGGATAATAGTGTTTTTAAATTGATTGTCCTGCTTTATTGCAGTCTTTATCAAATGTATGTGAACTATTTTATTACAGTGGTGACCCGCCATAGTTTTATCATGAACCTAATTCACTAACGCAGTGGTTTGCGTCATTGCATTGGCAAAGCATCCGTCAATTGAACAGAAAGCAAAATCGTATTTATTTTGCTCTTGCATTGGTGCAGGTCCGGTTCCAGAATCAAATCACTGAGGGTGCTTCTGAAATCAGTGAGGATGCTGTAGTAAAGTGCAGGTGTAATGTGTAAGCAACGGCTCCACCATAATAAGAATAGCGATGTACAGTGAGACATTTAAGATTAAGTCATTACTTTTACAAATAATTGGAATAGAATTTTGAAAACATTGATACAAAAATTCAAATATTTTTTTCTAGTCTGCATTTGCATTGCTTATTATTATTGCATATTTTTGTCCCGTGTTATGGGTATGGTAGCAATATTGAGTGTGAATCCTGCATTTATATGTAGATATCACTTCTGAAACTGCAGAGTGCAACTGGTCGTCGGTCCTCTCATAGCATAAAAAACAAAACTTATATTAAAATTCCGAATGTATTATAAAGTGTGCAAACAGCACTTCCTTTATATTCACTAAAAGTCATAACTCATCTCAGTTATAGCTGTCTACACTGCACAATGCGTCTCTTACATCGTGTTAATGAGAGGCTTCGCGAGCGTGCAAACTCAGTGCTGAATAAAAACTCTGCCGTTTCTTCCGGTGATTCTAACTAACTTAAACACCCCTGATTGGCCACTGCATTCAAGAGATCAACAGCTATGTCTGTGATTGGCTACGTTGTTCACCACTGCAAAAATCATGTTGGAAATAGAAACATTTGAAATTCTCCAGAGCGCAAACACAAATACGCACTGGAGCGTTTGCCAAATCTGTTTCGCCAATATGATATTATTACAGTATCAACTGAGGGTGCTTTTGCTTGCGTTTGAGGGTGCTTAGGTGCGTAGAACCGGGCCTGCATTGGAGTGATATTTGTAGCAGTTTTGCACTTTGACAGTCAGTGTGAGATATAGGATACATTTGAGTATTGTATCTTTTGATATACATGACAAAATAAAACGGTACACTTTGAAATCATAATGAAAAATAATTGTTTTAAACCCCAAACATTTTACTTAAACATTCTTCATTCTTAGTTATTCAGTTATTTGTAATAAGCTGTCATTTAAAAAAAAAAATCAGAGTAGTTTCGATGTAGCTAGCTACTTTTTGTTAGTAACTTGTAGTGTAGCTAACTACTTTTTCAGAAGGGTAGCTTGACTGTAGTTTAACTTCTTTAATTTATGAGTAGCTTGTAGTTTGTCAAACTACAGTTTCAGAGTATCTTCCCCAACACTGTCAGTTATGGTAATGGCCAATCACAACAGACAGGGCCTTCTCGCCAATCACAGCAAAGTATGCTTGTGAAAAGGAGGGATTTAGAGAGACTGAAACATTGGATGAGTCGTTTGAGAATCATTGAAAAATGTGATGCATGTAGACATGTTATAGGAGACCTCCAAAACAAAATTAAGAACCTTTAAAATAGCATAATAGGGGCACTTTAAAGAGGGTGAGATTTACCATTAAACTGAACTGTGTGCATGCATTTTAGACACTTACATTGTTCTTGCTGATTCCATGCAATAACTGTATCCATGTATGAGCTGAGTTTTCTATTTTTTTCAACTGCTCAGTGCTCTGGTAATATCAATGGTATGACCCATTTCAGGAGCTACCAAAATTACAATTTAAAGCAAGAATATTAGCATAGCTTACTTAAAGAGACTTTTAGACTTTTAAGAGTGAGGGTGCAAGATCATTAACAATTTTGTACATTAAACAACAATTGTAAAACATAACAAAATTGTCAAAAGTAAAAAAAAAAGAAAGTACTTTGAATTGTAAAACAATGATATATATAAGGTTTCTTGCCAAATACGTTTAAAGCATGTTTATATAAGGTAGATTTTCCTGCTTGTGACCATAAAGTAATGCAGTAAGAAAAATGAGAAGAAAAAAAAAAAATCAAAGAATGAAAAAAGATTCTTGCAGCTTCTCTTGAAAGTTGACTCCATATAAATTTTAAAATTTCTAAGTTGAGATGTCACTGCGCAGAATATTTTTTAACATGCTTTTCAAATGTTAAATGAGTGTCTAAGATAACTCCAAGATATTTAATATATCTGGTTGGATTTTTTATTTTAAAATACATACAGGCAGTTTTCTGAACATTTAATGTTAAACAACACTGAGTAGTCAGAGATTTTGGACATTGTGACAGATAATTTTTTTGCCACCTGTTCATTTGTTTTATCATGTACAATAATAATATATACATCAAGGCAAACATCTGGAAAATAATTCAATTACAAAATAAAAAGTACGAGGACGATCTCTCAAAGATGTTTTAATCTGGGTGTAAGATAAGACTCAATACAATTCATTGTTTCTACGGAAAAGTTAAAATGTAGTAATTTAGATAACAGAATTTTATGATTTAGCGTATTGAATGCCTTTTGTAAATCAATGAACACCGCACCCACAACCCTTGTCTAGTTTTGACCACACTTGCTCAATAAAATAACATACAGCAGTTTCCGTTGAATGTTGTTTACGGAACCCAAATTGCAAAGGGCACAATAAATTATTTGGTATATCTAAAGAATTTACCATTTTCTCAGATACTACTTTTTCTACTGTTTTAGACATTACAGACAAAATTGAAATGGGGCTATAATTTGATACATTAGTGTGATCACCTGCCTTGGGGTAACTAACCTCTGACTCCCTCACACCCTTAAACCAATGCTCTTACACTCTGTCCTCTACATTTCTCCTCTTCCCTAGCTTGCTTCTTAATCTATTTGTCAGATAAACCTGGAATTGGGTATTTTTTTGGCTCTTGAAGGATTGCTTTTGTTCCTCTTGTGAGTCGCTTTGGATAAAAATGTTTGCATAAATGCCTAAATGCAAATAAACTCCCAGTGGATGAAGACCAGTGTTTGCTAATAAACTTTTAGGGGATAATTTTTCTGCCAGAACTGATGTAAGATTAATACAAGGTTAATTTGAATAATTAATTTGCACATTGTGTAATGAATCTGTATAACCTCTTTCAGTAGCTTAGCGCATATAGGATGTAGTATACTATGTTGGTGAGTGTTGATGTTTTAATGCTTTTATGTTTGTTGTTTTGTGCCATTAAACTAGGGTTAACTTGTTTTTGTTTTACTTTAGACCTGATGCAGCTGAAAGAGGAGAGTCAAGAACTGGAGGAATTGGAAGAGAAAAATCATGAAAAAGATCATGATTTCAAAACTGAAGAAAAATCTTTTAGTTGCTCAATGACAAAAAATGTTCCCTCACAAAAAAGAGCTCTGAAGACAGAAATTAGTAGTGCTTTCACATGCAAACAGTGTGGAAAATGTTTCGGTCGAAAACAATACCTTACAATCCACATGAGAATTCACACTGGAGAGAAGCCTTTCACCTGCCAGCAGTGTGGAAAGAGTTTCACTCAAAAATCAAGCCTTAATATCCACATGAAAATACACACTGGAGAGAGTCCTTACACCTGCCAAGAGTGTGGAAAGAGTTTCACTCAAAAAGGAAACTTTAATGTCCACATGAGAATTCACACCGGAGAGAAATCTTTCACCTGCAACCTGTGTGGGAAGAGCTTCTCACTAAAAGGAAATCTACAGATTCACATGAGAACTCACACTGGAGAGAAGCCGTTCACATGTGATCTGTGTGGAAAGAGTTTTCCACACAAAGGACGGATTAAAGTCCACATGAGAATTCACACTGGAGAGAAGCCGTTCACATGTGATCAGTGTGGAAGGTGTTTCAGATGTAAATTAACTCTTAAAACCCACATGAGCACTCACTCAAGAGAGAAGTGTTTTAAATGTCATCAATGTGGAAGGAGCTATACATGCAGTAAACGTCTTAAGAAACACGTATTAACTCACACCGGAGGTACGCCCTTCATGTGTCTTCACTGTGGAATGACGTGCTTAAGCAATGCAAGCCTTGAGGTTCACATAACAAGTCACACTGAAGAGCCTTTCACGTGTCTTCAGTGTGACATGAGTTTCACAAATGAAAGAGACATGAAACATCATTTGAAAACTCATTCTGGAAAGAAACTTTAATGTCAAAAAAATTATTTTGCCATCACATTTGCTAAGGCCCTGTTTCCACCTGGTATTAAGATTTAATCCATCTCTTTTGTCCACTTTCAACCACTTCTGTCCTGATTTCTTCGAGGGGAGGGTCTACCCATGGAGTAAATGTATGGTTTTTATCAGATCTTTTGATCAAATGGACAAAATAAGCTTGCGCAATTTACATATGGACACACTATGAGCATCAGCTTTCGTTTCTGTTCTGACAGATGCAAGATCACATTGAACACGGTGAGTGTGTGTAAGAAATCAGGAATGGTGAGAGAACATTGTTGAATGGTGAGATTAAATTGTTTTGTCTCCAAAACAAACTTGGTTCTTCAGCTGACAAAGTTTAAATCCCATCTGGCTACCAAGCTTTCCATAATATTTACGCATGAATCAGTAGGCAGTCTTTTGTGGCTGTTCGAACACATTCGACCACTTGAGGGTTTCCACTACGAAAGCAATTTGGTCAAATGCTTCGAAAGTGGAAGCTCAAAACGGTTTTCACCCCGTTTACACCTGTATATAGCGTTGTCCACTTGATCCGATCGACCAAAATGCATCTTAATACCAGGTGGAAACTGGGCCTAAAATTAATGCAGATGTGAGACCCTGTTTTTGTGTGGAAACTGTTTTAAATACCAATAGGAAATATCTGTTAAAATAATTTTGATTCCATTTATTTGATTCAGTTCAATACCTCACAATCAACATGTTATATAAACTTCTGCATTGGTGTGAAATGCAACCATGTAAATGATCAAATATTAATAAAAGGACAAACTGAATAAAAAAAAAAATATTGAAATGAATTATTGATTCATCTTTAGTGAGAGAACACACAGGTAATCGTGGTTTAGACTTGAATATGCCTACGTTTGGGAGTGTTTCAGTACACATGCTGTCGTGTTGTCCTGAAAAAGGATGGAGGGTCCAGATTCTGCTTCAAATACAGAGATCTAAACTCTAAAATTCACCTAGATGCCTATCTAATGAATTCTTGTGTGTTCCTTTTGGGCTGATAAATGCTGGAGCATTATTTCAGAGGCTAATGAAACATGCTATGAGAAGTTAAAGGTAAATGATGCATGGAGTACATTGACGATATTGTTGTGTATTCGAAATCAATCTCTTAACATCTACAACATCTTCATCAAGTTCTCGCATGTCTCCATAAGGCTGGTCTCACTCTTAACCTAAAGAAATGCAACCTTCTTCAAAAATCAAGTCCTCAGGCACATAGTTTCAGAAAAAGGAGTGTCTACAGACCCAACTAAGGTTGCTGCAGTAAAGTCATTTCAAGTACCTCAAACTGTGAAGAGGTGCAAAGATTTTTGAAACTTGCAGGCTGTTATTACTGGTTTATACTCCAGTTTTCAGAGAAAGCTGCTCCCTTGCACTCTCTAAAACAAAAGAACCTCACTTGGTCTTGGACTGACCAGTACCAACAGGCATTTGGCATTCTCAAGCAAGACTTGGTACAAGCACCTGTACTTGTAACCCCTAACTTGTACAGTCTGATGCAAGCGACATTGGTCTAGAGCAGGGGTTTCCAATCCTGGAGGGCCACTGTCCTGCAGAGTTTAGCTCCAACCCTAATTAAACACATCTGAACCAGCTAATCAAGGTCTTACTCTTACTTAAATGATCATGATAATCCTGGATCAACTTTAGCAAATTTGCCCCATATTGAAATGATCATGACGGTCCAGGATCAACATTAGCGAATCTACTCAATATTGAAATGATCATGATGATCCCAGATCAACAAGAGTGAATCTACTCAATATTTAAATGATTGTGATGGTCCTGGATCAACATTAGTGAATCTGCTCAATATTGAAATTATCATGATGGTCCCGGATCAACATTAGCGAATCTACTCAATATTGAAATGATCGTGATGGTCCTGAATCAACTTGAGCAAATTTATTCAATATTTAAATGATCATGATAATCCTGGATCAACTTTAGCAAATTTATTCAATATTTAAATGATCATGATAATCCTGGATCAACTTTAGCAAATCTGCCCCATATTGAAATGATGATGATAGTCCTGGATCAACATTAGCGAATTGCCCCTGTATTAAAATGATTACAATAGCGGTCATCAAAATATTGATTAAAATCGGTTTTATAAACCAATTATTGTGCCAGTATTAACGTCTGGAGCAGCACAGCCAAATCAACAGACTTTATGCAGGTAAGCAAGCAAGAACAATAGTGAAAAATGGCAGATGGAGCAATAATAACTGACACGATTCATGATAACATGATATTTTTAGTGATATTTGTAAATTGTCTTTCTAAATGTTTCGTTTTCATGTTGCTAATGTACTGTTAAACGTGGTTAAAGTTACTGTATTCACGGAGACTAGAGCCATGTCATTATTTTCATTATTAAACACTTGCAGTCTGTATAATTCATAAACACAACTTCATTCTCTATAAATCTCTCCAACAGTGTAGCATTAGCTCAATTAGCCTGAGCATAGGCTACTATCAAACTCATTCAGAATCAAATGTAAACATCCAAATAAATACTATACTCACATGATTTGATATACTGCATAACGAACACTTTTTAAAGATCCATTTTGAGGATTATTTTAGCTGTGTGAACTTTGTTTATGCAATGTATTATAGAGTTGCGAGCTCGGGGGTGGGGAGCGCGAGCATTTAAAGGGGAAGCACGCTGAATTGGCGCATATTTAATTATGCCCCAAAATAGGCAGTTAAAAAATTGAATAATAAACAGTCTATGGGGTATTTTGAGCTGAAACTTCACAGACACATTCAGGGGACACCTTAGACTTATATTACATCTTGTGAAAAAGGGTTCTAGGGCACCTTTAATTTCAGGACTCCTTAGTGGGCAAATTCATTTTCATTGTCAGTTTGTGATTTCAGAGAAGTTGAAAGGACAGACAGAATCTTACCTTTTGTCGGCCAGCCGAGGGAAGAAGGGAGGGAACGGTCAAAATGGAGGTTGACTGCATTTGGTCGGCACACGCTGATGACATCAGAGGCTTGTGATTGTTTGAATCTTCGTTCGCAAGATGGCGCCGCGCATGGCAGCCTCAGTGCTTAGCTCTTCAGTGTTTGTTCTGTTTTTGTTAGTTTTTCAAACACCATCAGTTTTACCAGGGATGAACTGCTGAACATTCGGCAGTACACACCACAAAATCTTTTACCGGATTTCGATTATTCAGACGTTTTGTTGAATGTTGTAGTCGGCGCAGCGGCAGCGCTGTTAAGACGCTTCAAGACGCGCAGACGGGGGAAGCGCGCCGGAGCTCTCGTGAAACTCAGACAGCGCGGATTAAGAACGGCGCTCCCCAGCANATTCAGGAACACATCTTACTTGGCAAAATCACAGTGACCGGTTGTAAAGCCCTTTCCAATGGCCCTTTCAGTTTCCTTCCTAAAGCAACCTCAGCGGTAGCAAACCCAGTGCTTTTCATAAAGCAGCATGATGCACAACTACTTCAAATGGACTTCCTTCCAAGTATGGTCTCCACTTTTTCACCACCCATACCACAGCTAGACATTTTTTTTCTGAGACTGAGTATGCTTTCTCAGCTCCTCGAAGTAAGCGAGAGGCATAAGCAATGACATGCCCTCACCTTCAGACTCTAGTCCAGGGGTGTCCAAACTTGGTCCTGGAGAGTTTAGCTCCAACTTGCCAAAACGCACCTGCTTGGAGGTTTCTAGCCTATAGTAAGACCTTGATTAGCTGGTTCAGATGTGTTTTATTAGGGTTGGAGCTAAACTTTGCAGGACAGTGGCCCTCCAGGATTGGAAACCCCTGCTCTAGACCAATGTCGCTGGCATCAGTCTGTACACGAAAAGGTTTAGTCAAGTTAGGGGTTACAAGTACAGGTGCTTGTACCAAGTCTTGCTTGAGAATGCCAAATGCCTGTTGGTACTGGTCAGTCCAAGACCAAGTGAGGTTCTTTTGTTTTAGAGAGTGCAAGGGAGCAGCTTTCTCTGAAAACTGGGGTATAAACCAGTAATATCAGCCTGCAAGTTCCAAAATCTTTGCACCTCTTTCACAGTTTGAGGTACTGGAAATGACTTTACTGCAGCAACCTTAGTTGGGTCTGTAGTCACTCCTTTTCTGAAACTATGTGCCTGAGGACTTGATTTTTGAAGAAGGTTGCATTTCTTTAGGTTAAGAGTGAGACCAGCCTTATGGAGACATGAGAGAACTTGATGAGGTGTTGTAGATGTTTTGGATTGCGAATACACAACAATACCGTCAATGTACACCATGCAACATTTTCCTTAAACTTCTCATAGCATGTTTCATTAGCCTCTGAAATGATGCTGCGGCAAGAATTCATATAACCTTTTTGACTTTACTAACGGTCTTATGAATACTGTCTGTTTCCATCTCTAGCTGCAAGTAACCACTTTTAAGGTCTAAAGTGCTGAAGATTGTAGATCCATGCAATTACTCCAGGATCTCTTGAATATGGGGCATTAGATAGGCATCTAGGTGAGTTTTAGAGTTTAGACCTCTGTAATCGACACAGAATCTGGACCCTACATTTAGGGCCCTATGAAATCCGTTTTATTTTTTCCCAAATTCCTTTTTTATTTTTTCTCAAATTCTGTTTTCTGGATTCCATTTAAATGGTTTAATTACATTTTAATAATCAAAAAGAATGTCTAATTAATTGAATTCTTAAAGACAACAATATTTATTAATTAAAAAATATATTTTTATGAAATGTTTTGTTTTTTCAGAAATTCTGTTTTGTATTTAAATTTTTCCGGCAATCAAATGAACGCATACCGTTTAATTGATCTTTTAATCATTAAATTAAACTTTTTTGTCAAACAATGTGCTGCACAACAGAGCTTTACTGTTAATATTAAAACATGGAAGAAAGTTTTTATGAATGGAATCCGCGATTCCGTCAACGTTTTCTGCATGGCGGAAATCATAGGGCCCTATACATCCTTTTTTAGGACAACTACAGGAGAAGCCAAGAGAGAGGTAGATGGTTGAATAACTCTTTTTAGATCACAATCTGAAGTTATTATAAGCACTTGATGACATTAATAATCACACAAAGCTTGATGCTAAATGTCACTCTAAATATATTTTAAGATGTATTCTTGAAAGCAGTATAGATAGTGTGCGTTTCTGATGTGGTACCAAATTTTATTTATCTTAATTTAATGCTTTATATTATGCAGCAGATGATGTTAAAGCCATTTATGATCCATATATGAGGAAAATGCATTGTTGGTCAGCGCCATCAAGCATGAATTAGCAGAAGTTGTTGCACGTTCGGTGTGAAAGGTCCATTCATTGGTGATTTGCCTCGCTTTTTCACATTGCACTAAGTGTGAAAGGGCCTTAACGTATACAAATCAAAACTTCCCTTCATGCGAGACCAGCACGGTTCAGACATGCCCTACGGCAGACCAGCACACGTGTACTGAAACACTCCCAAACGTAGGCATATTTAAGTCATGACTGTTTACCTGTGCATTCTCTAATTAAAGATGAATCAAATAATTCATTTCAATATGAATTTTTTATTCAGTTTGTACTTTTATTTATATTTTTTCATTTACATTGTTGCATTTCACACCAAGACAGAAGTTTATCTAACATTTTTATTGTGAAGTATTGAACTGAATTAATTAAATGAAACCAAAATTAATTTCACAGATATTTGCTGGTGGCATTTAAAACACATCTTAATATCAGATGGAAACAGGGCCTTAGGTGTATCTGCAAATGTGATGGCAAAATAATTTTTTTGAGAACATTATAGTTTCTTTCCAGAATGAGTTTTCAAATGATATTTCATGTTTCTTTTATTTGTGAAACTCATGTCACACTGAAGACACGTGAAAGGCTCTTCAGTGTGACTTGTTATGTGAACCTCAAGGCTTGCATTGCTTAAGCACGTCATTCCACAGTGAAGACACATGAAAGGCGTATCTCCAATGTGAGTTAATACATGACTCTTAAGACGTTTACTGTATGTATAGCCCTTTCCACATTGATGACATATAAAAAGGTTCTCTCTTGAGTGAGTGCTCATGTGGGTTTTAAGAGTTAATTTACATCTGAAACTCTTTCCACAGTGATCACATGTGAACGGCTTCTCTTCAGTGTGAATTCTCATGTGGACTTTAATCTGTCCTTTGCTTGAAAAACTCTTTCCACACTGATCACATGTAAACGGCTTCTCTCCAGTGTGAATTCTCATATGGACTTTAATCTGTTTTTTGTGTGGAAAACTCTTTCCACACTGATCACATGTGAACGGCTTCTCTCCAGTGTGAATTCTCATGTGAATCTGTAGATTTCCTTTTAGTGAGAAGCTCTTCCCACACAGATTGCAGGTAAAAGGCTTCTCTCCAGAGTGAATTCTCATGTGGACATTAAGTGTTGTTTTTTGAGTAAAACTCTTTCCACACTCTTGACAGGTGTAATGACTCTTTCCAGTGTGAATTTTCATGTGGACATTAAGGCTTGATTTTTGACTGAAACTCTTTCCACACTGCTGGCAGGGAAAAGGCTTCTCTCCAGTGTGAACTCTCATGTGGATCGTAAGGTTTTGTTTTCGACCGAAACATTTTCCACACTGTTGGCATGTGAAAGCACTATTTTCTGTCTTCAGAATGCTTTTTTGTGAGGGAACCATTTTTGTCATTGAGCAACTAAAAGATTTTTCTTCAGTTTTGAAATCATGATCTTTTTCATGATTTTTCTCTTCCAATTCCTCCAGTTCTTGACTCTCCTCTTTCAGCTGCATCAGGTCTAAAGCAAAACAAAAACAAGTTAACCCTAGTTTAATGGCACAAAACAAACATAAAAACATTAAAACATCAACACTCACCAACATAGTATACTACATACTATATGCACTAAGCTACTGAAAGAGGTTTTTAAATCAAATTAATTACATGATGTGCAGATTAATTATTCAAATTAACCTCGTATTAATCTCACATCAGTTCTGACAGAAAAATTATCCCCAAAAAGATCATTAGCAAACACTGGTCTTCATCCACTGATCCTTCAAGAGCCAAAATATTTGTAATATACGATGCCATGTTTATCTGACAAATAGATTAGGAAGCAAGCTAGAGAAGAGGAGAAATGTAGAGGACAAAAGTTTTGTGTGTAAGTGCATTGGTTTAAGGATGTGAGATGGTCAGAGGTTAGTTACCCCAGTTCCCTTTCAGTCGGTCATGTTCAACGTACGTCAGTAGTGACCGACGAATTGGGATGCAAGCAGATGCAATCACACTCTGTCTTTCACTTTGGAGCCAACCTGTGTGTTCCTGCTATTAGACAGAGTGACTTCTCAAGCCTTCGAAGAGCTTTCCTTCTACAGTGCTGGTGTTAAGGCACCTTACAGCGAGGCCGCGAGCTTTCCCAGAGCGAGCTTTTTGAGCTTTTACAGCTCTCGACTGCTGTTTTCACAGCATCATTTGCCCCGTTTGGTTTGCGATTTAGGCCGGTTCCTCTGTGCATGTGACTCGGAGTGGTGTACCTGCAGTCACATCACGGCTGTTTCCTGTGTGCTTCAGCACAGAGAACAAGAGCTGTCCCTTTCCCTCTCCTAAAAGAGCTTCACAGATGGACACTGCGTCTTTTTCAAGATCTCATGTCTGCTTAGCGTGCTGAGACTGTGTTTGTGGGTGGTTCATGTTCTCGTGAGAGCATGCCCACATCGGCGCGTTGTTCGTCTTGCCTTTCTCGTAAGGGCTTGAGTGCTCAGCGCGCCGTGTGCCGTCTAGCTGCTGGCTGACAGCGCATTGTTAGGCATGGCAATGGCAACCCAGCGCGTTGTTGGGCGCTCTAGATGCGTGGTCGAGACTCAAGTGCCTCAAATGAGGTGGAGTCCCCTCACCTATTCCCCGATCTAGTTTCTTTTTCTGAATCAGAAAAGTGCTACTTTGGTGAATAAGCCAGGGTGACCAGAGGATCACAGTGGGGCAAGTGGATTGCTGGTCCTTCTCATGGGTGACCTAGCGTTTAAGTCAGGGCTCCAGCAGAGGATCAGATGTCGACTGCTACATTGGAGAGCGGGTTGTTGCGCTCTAGAAATGAAGATGAGACTGAGCGTCCCACGGTTGTGATGTGTGCTAATGCTGAATCAGATTCAGAGTTGACGACCTTGCCTTCCCGGGCCTCTGGAGGCGTAGTGCGACGTGTACTCGCCTTGCCCCGCCCCGTCTTTAGCCCGGTGTAGGATGCAATCGAGCCGGTTCCTCCAGCCGATATGGAGTCAGGGGTTTACAGCCCCTACTTCATTGTACCCAGGAAGGGCGGTGGGCTATGGCCAATCCTGGATCTGCGTGTCCTGAATCGGTCCTTTCACAGTCTGCCGTTCAAGATGCTTACGCAGAAACGCATTTTCGAATGCATCCGTCCCCAGGATTGGTTTGCAGCGATCGACCTGAAGGACGCGTACTTTCATGTCTCGGTTCTGCCTTGACACCGACCCTTTCTACGGTTTGCGTTCGAGGGTCGCCCTGCGTCTTTACAAAGATTGCTGAGGTGGCCATTGTTCCGCTCAAGGAACAGGGCATTTGCATCCTAAACTACCTCGATGACTGGCTCATTCTGGCCAGCTCGTGGGAGCAGTGGGAACACGAGGACGTGATGTTAGCTTACCTCAGCCGGTTGGGTCTTTGGGCAGAGGATCTCTTATCTCGGTCTGGAACAGGACTCGGCTGCCCGGACAGCGCGCCTCACAGAGGAGCGCGTCCAGTCAGTATTGAACTGCCTGAGTACGCTCAAGCGGAGGACAGCAGCCCCACTGAAACTTTTTCAGAGGCTCCTGGTGCATATGGCATCCGCAGCCGCAGTCACGCCGCTCGGATTACTTCATATGACGCCGCTTCAGCACTGGCTTCATGGCCGGGTCCCGAGATGTGCATGGCAGCGCAGTACGTTCTGTGTCCTGGTGACACCGAACTGCCATCGCACCCTCACTCAGTGGTCGGATCCTTAATTCCTGCGGGCAGGAGTTCCACTCGAACAGGTGTCCAGGCATGCTGTGGTCTACACAGATGCTTCTGCCACCGGGTGGGGAGCCACGTACCACAGGCATGCAGTATCAGGTCTGTGGACGGGGCCTCAACAGCATTGGCATATCAATTGCCTCGAGTTGCTAGTAGTGATGGGTTTTTTTCCAAAATATTGTATTCGAACCTGGGCTGGATACATGCATCCATTTACTCCAGTAGAGTTCCCCGCCTGGCGAACCCTGTCGAGTTCCTCCGCCTCCCCTTTCGGCTCGGACATTGCGAAGTGTCTGATGCCAGGCCAAATTTCCATATCTGATGTTGAGGTTTGGCTGGGTGCCATATGTCACGACCCCTCCACGTGAGTGGTCCCATATGCGTATTGTCCACGGTCAAACTCCCCACGATAAGCCTGTGTCTTTCTCTTAGCAGAGCCAGCTCTCCCGTCACCTGTCAGATGAGTCTCCCCCTATCTCTAGGCTGGAGCCATCCCAGGGACTCCATATGCGTACTGCCCATGGCCAGTCCATATGTGTATTTCCAAGTAAATTCATCCCCTGCAGGGTAGGTGGTAGCCTTCGCAGCGTTCGCTTCTCTGCAGGGTTCGCTTCCCCAGTGTTGTCTAAGTCTTACTGTAGTGGGTCTTGCGGAAGAGCAGTAGACTCTCTCAGTGTAAGCTCACCCCCTTCACCGCCCCCCAAGTGCGCCGGGTGGCTAGAGCTTACACTGGGCGCTGGAAGGGGTCAGTAACTGTAGCGTTTCATTTGGGATCCCAATTCATAGGTCACTACTGACGTATGTCGAACGTATGCAATCCTCGTTCCCTGAAGGAGGGAATGGAGACGTACATCCCGTCGCCACAGTTCCTTGGCCTTCGCTGTAGTGAAGACTCAAGGTTGTCTCCTCAGCCAAAAACAGAGTGTTATCGCATCTGCTTCCTTTTTATACCACCTGGCGGGGCGGTGTGCATTATGCAAATATCGCATGCCAATTCCATTGGCTTGTTTTAGTTCACTCGAAGCTGATAGGGCTCTCTGGCGATATCCCAATTCGTTGGTCACTACTGACGTACGTCTCCGTTCCCTCCTTCAGGGAACGAGGGTTACATACGTAACCAAGACGTTTTCAAGGCAGGTGATTGGACTTATAGGTTGTTTCAATTTTGTCAGGTAGGTCTAAAATTGTAGTACAGTACCAGTACATAATGAGAGCGATTGCATGTGTGAATTAGTCATACCGTCTCTCTATTAATTGTGAAGCTGTGGTTTGTAAATAGTTAGTTCAAAAGCAGAAAAATATATGCTATAATAAGTTTTGAGTTTCTAAGCTACTTTAGTGATAAATCTCAGGACAGCGCTCACAACTAGTTTCTGCTCCTCCTATATGCGCAAACTTCACGTTTTGTGCAGCTACTGTTTGTATGAGTGTTCGTGTGCCACAATGCAGTTGTGCGAGCACGGTAGCTCGATATAACAATACACATCCGATCGTCTAAATCGCTTGAATGCCACAGTGGGGGATTTTAAACAAAATCCTAATATTAAACAGCCCAAAACAGCTCTTAGATGAACATACAAAATAATGTTAAAAACACAGTAATTTCATAAAAACCTCCACCTTAAATGATACTCAAATGTAGTTTAACGCTCAGGAGTAATGCTGATGAATGCTTTAATCAAGACCTCTATATTCAGTTTTTACATTTTTTCTTGTCAGACAGGGTGCATACATTGATTTTTTGTAAGACAGTCCCGAAATAGGAAGCATTGTCCCACGTCCTGCAAGACATAAGCAGTGTCCCTCATGTCATTTTTGTCTGTAGGCTATTTTTCTTATAATGCAAAAACAAAAAAAAGGGATTGACTCGTTTTCCCTGTTGTTAAAAACGAAAGTCAAAGAGAGGCCCATTATTTAGGTTATTATATTTGGTAGAGTGCAGGTCCCTTAGAGTAAATTACATGGTATGACTCGAACCGTGGACAGTGATAGTCACAGCGCCGGTCACAATTAACAAAGCTTATTTGGCGATTTAAAACGTTATCATCCAACGTGATGCTTTCCAACTAATGTAAAAATTTTTATATTTACATAAACTTATCTTTCACACACGTCTTGCATTGTCCCACAAAATCACATCTACGGTCATGTTACCCTATTCAGATGTGCTCTTCCACCAGCGAAGGCACGTCAATCGTGTCATGCAAGATCGGTTTTAGAAATATTAATTTCTAAAATCGTACACCAGATTCGACAACATAGGTGAAAATTAAAAACCTGTAAAAAAAACAAAACTTTTTCCAAATTGCGTCGTCTTAAAGGGGTGATTCAATGCGATTTCACTTTTTTAACTTTAGTAAGTGTGTAATGTTGCTGCTTGTGCATAAACAATATCTGCATAGTTACAGCGCTGAAAGTTCAATCCAAACAGAGATATTGTCTTTTAAAGTTATGGCAGTTTAATGCCTACAATTACGACCGGTTTGGACTACAACGAGCTTCTTCCCGGGTTGGTGACATCATAAACCCTGCAGTTAACATAAACCCTGCCCACGGGAGCACGTTTTTAAAAGCTACTTAAATGAAACTGACCTGTTTGTTCTTCAGTTTCTTCATGTTTCACACTGAACACTTCTTCAATCTTTATTTCTTCACTCTCCTCTTTAATAAACGCCATCTTTATAATAGTGTCACGAGATCTCAGATGAACCAGGAGTTTCTGTGTGTTTGAACAATTTGACATGTTTAAGATGAGAATAATTAACAGAAACAAAACCAAATTTAGTTAGTGTGTAATGTTGCTGAAAAAGAGTTACTGAAAATGAAAATATAATTGAACATAAGTGCTATTAAACTGCTTAACACTTTACAATAAGGTTCATTAGTTAAACATTAGTTATTGTATTAGATTAGATAAACGTTATTAACTAATTATTAACTAACATGAACTAAAAATGAGCAATACATTTGCAACTGTATTTACTGATTTTCGTTAATGTTAACAAAATGAGATGCACATTTTCTGTTACTAAAAAAAATGAGAAAAAAATCTTTTCAGTTTCTCATGTGTGGATGATTTACTCAGAATTAACGCTCATGAAAGTGAGATAAAGCTCTACACTATTACATTATATGAACGGACTAAGTCTATTTGAAAACTTTAAATGCTTTTAAAACACAAACCTTTCTTCACTCGATTCTCAACAGACGCCCAGCGCGCGGACTCATGACGTCACAACACCACTCCAAAATAAAAGTCCTGCTTATAGTCTAAAAGTCTCTTTTTATTGGCGTGAGGTAACTAACAATTAAGGTGCAGGTAAGGTGTAAGGTCTAAAAACACAAAAGTGCATAGGCTATATACAAGCAAAATAATATGTCATATGTACTGGTATGGGGCCTGCATGCATAACCTGATATTGCTGAGTTCAACATGTTCCTGGAACAACATTCAAATCAACCAATCAGATTTGAGGGACAAGTTTACAGATTATGTCAAGTTTAGGCTTAAATTCATGAATTGATGCTTCTACATCAGTGTTTTTCATCTATCATTTCCATGCTGGAATAATGACACAACAATCTTGTTCTGCTCACCAATCCACTCACATGCTCGGATAATAATAGCTTGGACTGTACATTATTTTGATAATTGATCAAAAAAGAAACCTGTTAAATCGGATTCTGGTGTATAGAACTGAATGAAAAAGTAATATATTGATATTTAATATTATTTTAATATATTTTCTGTCCAACTTTGGTATGTTGCTTTAAATAAAAAGTGTTTATTTTATTTTATTGGCTTGTAGTTTTTAAATTCAAATTCAATAAAATGATTGAACTTAATTAAAAGTCTTGTATATATTAAAAAAAAAAATTATAATAATAATTTTGGCCAGGTGCATCCAGAATTTTCAGGTTCGGCCCAGAAATTTCATTTCTGTGCATCCCTACTGGTTTTCATTATTGAGGTTTTAATTAATTAAATATTACCAATGAACACTGTTGGGACTTTGCATAGCTAATTACTTGTCATTCCAGATTGAACCAGTACTACCGCCCAGTGTTTTCAAAATATATAAGTAGCTTTATCATTTTATCCCAGCACTGGATATGTGTAGCTTGACATGGTGTTGACTCTTCACAGAGCTACTGTATGGAACTTTTTATTTAACGAAAAAGAAATAAAACCTAAAAATGTTTTATATGAATTTGACAAAGTTCAACAGCAGGTATTTTACTTGCATTACTTGTGTTGAACTACTTTCTTCCACCAGGTTCACATCTCAAGTAGTTTAACAGTTGAACCCAAGCCTCCATTACTAATTCAAAACCAAGCATCACTTTCTTGAAGCGACAAGGTGTCCAGCCAAATCAGAACAGGCATTTGTCCTTTTTTTCACAAACCTCTTTATAGAGACATACAGGTCCTTCTCAAAAAATTAGCATATTGTGATAAAGTTAATTATTTTCCATAATGTAATGATAAAAATTTAACTTTCATATATTTTAGATTCATTGCACACCAACTGAAATATTTCAGGTCTTTTATTGTTTTAATACTGATGATTTTGGCATACAGCTCATGAAAACCCCAAATTCCTATCTCAAAAAATTAGCATATCATGAAAAGTTTCTCTAAACGAGCTATTGACCTAATCATCTGAATCAACTAATTAACTCTAAACACCTGCAAAAGATTCCTGAGGCTTTTAAAAACTCCCAGCCTGGTTCATTACTCAAAACCGCAATCATGGGTAAGACTGCCGACCTGACTGCTGTCCAGAAGGCCATCATTGACACCCTCAAGCGAGAGGGTAAGACACAGAAAGAAATTTCTGAACNTTTGACAAAGTTCAACAGCAGGTATTTTACTTGCATTACTTGTGTTGAACTACTTTCTTCCACCAGGTTCACATCTCAAGTAGTTTAACAGTTGAACCCAAGCCTCCATTACTAATTCAAAACCAAGCATCACTTTCTTGAAGCGACAAGGTGTCCAGCCAAATCAGAACAGGCATTTGTCCTTTTTTTCACAAACCTCTTTATAGAGACATATAAAGCATATGTAAAGCCATTATTAGTTTTTATTGTTGTTGTTTATCCCAGCAGGGATAATAATCAGCAGTATCAAGAGAGCCTGTGACACAGCTCTGCTGCAGTTATTGGAGGAGCGACTGAACCACAAGCGTGTGCAGAGCTTACTGAAGTAACAGCCAAGAATAAATCAGAATCAGAATCAGAATGTGCTTTATTCGCCAAGTGTGCACAAACACACAAGGAATTTGTTGTGGTTTTTACAGAAGCTCTTGGTACACACATACATATGACATGAGAACAGAAACATTTAAATAAGTAAACTAAGAAAATAATAAGTAAAATAAAATAAATAATACTAATGTGGTATACATCTGGAACAGAAGACATACAGATTTGTATTGTATATACAGCAGGGTGAATAGTATATATATTTACACTAATTTTTACTCTCTATCAAGTACTGAAAGTGAATACTAAAACGGTAATTGCTATGTTAGGTGTTTAAGCTGGAGATGGCGTTGGGGAAAAAACTGTTCTTATGCCTAGATGTTCTAGTGCACAGAGATCTGTAACGTCTGCCTGAGGGCAGAAGTGCAAACAGGTTGTGTCCAGGGTGAGAGGGGTCTGTGATGATGTTACCTGCCCGTTTCTTCACTCTGGCGTTGTACAAGTCCTGAAGGTTGGGCAGGTGCATACCAATTATCCTTTCAGCTGTCCTAACAATCCGTTGCAGTCTTCTTATATCTAATTTGCTGGCTGACCCAAACCAAACAGTTATAGAAGTGCACAGAACTGACTCAATAACAGCTGAGTAGAACTGTTTCAGCAGCTCCTGTGGCAGGTTGAACTTCCTCAGCTGGCGAAGGAAGTACAGTCTCTGCTGGGCCTTTTTCACAGTGGAGTCAATGTGAATGTCCCACTTCAGGTCCTGAGAGATGGTGGTGCCCAGGAACCTGAATGACTCCACTGCAGTCACAGTGCTGTTCATGATGCTGAGTGGGGGGAGAGCAGGGGGGTTTCTCCTGAATGACATTCTCATGTTACCCTTTCCCTGCATTGTTGGGCATTTCTTCAACATGACAATGAGGATATGCATTCTCCCAAGGTGGAAAACCTTCTGTGGACATGTACTGCACTCAATCTTAACACTCTTGAGCGCCTGTGGGGGATTCTGTAGAGACGAGTTGAGCAACACTCCCCATTAAAGATCAGGGCATTAAGGAGCTCATCATCCAGGAGTTAAACAGGACAGATGTGACAATTTGTCATGAACTTGTTCACTCCGTGCCAAGAAGGGTCAGAGCAGTATATTCAAAATTAGGGAGGGCATACTAAGTACTAGAATATTATACATTTGTTGAATTAAATCTAGTGTGTACTCATTTCTGCAATCCTTAACTTAAACAAAATTGGCTAATTTACTTATTTTATGGCTACTAATGACATTTTTATTATGTATATGTTTAATACATTTCAGTTTTGCCATCTTTCCATGAATTGTTTTAGTGATCATAAAGAAAATACATCTTTTATATTTGTTCAGAGGGGGTGTACTCATTTATGCTGTGCACCTATATATATATAATTTCAGTTTTGTGTAATGTGATCATCGTGGATTATTATGTGTAAAATTGCAAAAATATTCATTCATGCATAACGGCAATTTCAACCTAATTCACTTCATTAAAAATAACTATACATGCTATTCTTGTCATGAGCATCAAATTGTGGGGGCGCTGTGGTGCAAATTCCACTCATGTTTGGTACATGTTAACTTGAACAGCAAAGGAAGCTGACCCCAGGCCTGTGTTAAGGTGATTATGCAATTTTGCATTGCCAAACCACTTATAACTCTTTCAACACAAAGAACAAAATATGGTCTCACATCTTTTCAGGTATATCTGTAAGTGTGATGGCCTCTTTCTACATGCAGAACATTGGAATTTCTTTCCAGATCGAGTTTGCAAATGTTGTTTCAAGTCTCTTCGATACGTGAACCTCTTCTCACACTGAAGACACATAAAAGGCTTCTCTCCTGTGTGAAATTTGAATGTGTGTATTAAGTGATTTTTTGAGTGTAAAACTCTGTCCACAATGAGAGCAAGTATAAGGCTTTTCTCCAGTGTGAAGTCTCATGTGGACATTAAGGTTTCCTTTATTTGTAAAACTCTTTCCACACTGATCACATGTGACTGGTTTCTCTCCATTGTGAATCTTTATATGAACTCTATGGCTTTTTTCTGTTTTGAAGTGCTTTCCACACTGATCACAAACAAACAGCTTTCCTCCAGAGTGAATTGTCATGTGGGAACTAAGGGTGTTTTTATGAGTAAAACTCTGTCCACAATGAGAGCAAGTGTAAGGCTTTTCTCCGGTGTGAATTCTCATGTGGATATTAAGATTTCCTTTTTGACTGAAACTGCTTCCACACTGTTGGCAGGTGAATGGGCTCTCTCCATTGTGAATCCTCATGTGGACATTAAGGCTTTGTGTTTGAGTGAACCTCTTTCCACACTGCTGGCAGATGTAAGCTTTTTCTCCAGTGTGAACTCTCATATGGACTTTAAGGCTTTGTGTTTGAGTGAAACTCTTTCCACACTGTTGGCAGGTGAAAGGCTTTTCTCCAGTGTGTACTCTCATGTGGACATTGAGTTGTTGTTTTTGACTGAAACTCTTTCCACACTGACTGCAGGTGAAATAACTGTTAGAACTGTTCTGAGCTCTTTTTTGCAAGAAAGTCATTTCAGTCTGTGTGGATGTTTTTTCTCTGATCATGAAATCATGTTTCTCATCTTTTTCTTCCATGTTATTCAGTTCTTGACTCTCCTCTTTCAGCACCATCAGGTCTAAAGTGCAAAAAGACAAATACAAGTTAACACCAGTTTAATGCCACAAAACAACAAACATAAAAACCAACTAGATATTTGGTAATGCGATATATCACGATAATGAATATGCATGATATTGTTATTGTGGGCACTTCAAAATACCGGAAATAACAATTTATTACCAATTATTAAAATATATTTAATGCATTTAAGAATACTATCCCCATCAACCATATAAAATGCACAACACTGCTGTATTCTGCGTCAAAGAGACACACGCTCAGATGTAAACAAGCCCAGCGTGTCTGGACCGGTCACTCTCACTCTTGCACTCACAAAGACCACACGACCACTTGATGAGATCCGGCACTGTAATTAAGAGAAATAATCAGCAACAGGGCGACAGCTTCTCCCACTCTGGTACACACAGAATATTTTCCAGGGAGAAGCGAAAAGCACATGCATCATCGGCCTCATACACAAGTAGACTGAGGCAATCGCATGTCGTGCAAGAGGAAACCCCGCAGGTGTGTTCCACTTATAACGTTCCCTCCCCCCAACAAATTCCCAAATAAAAGTTCCGCTATTTTAGCGTTATACTCACATAACTTGTGAATGATTATCTAGGAACAAAATTTCGTAAAGTTCACTACACCAATCTTTTTTACAAATGTAGAAACATATAAAGCATTAATAGAACAATTTAAGGGAAGAAGAAAAAGATTTAAAAAAATAATACAAATACAGAAGGAAATAAACAAAACAATCAGATTAAATCAATAAATTCTTCACACCAGTTACACGTGCAATCTCTGTGCGTAAGGGTCAAGGCCGGAAAACCATACTGGATGCCCGTGATCTTCGGGCCCTTAGACGGCACTGCATCACATACAGGAATGCTACTGTAATGGAAATCACAACATGGGCTCAGGAATACTTCCAGAAAACATTGTCGGTGAACACAATCCACCGTGCCATTCGCCGTTGCCGGCT
>RJVU01071064.1:459033-482274 GCA_003731715.1 Anabarilius grahami
AAACAGATTTGGCAAACGCTCCAGTGCGTATTTGTGTTTGCGCTCTGGAGAATTTCAAATGTTTCTATTTCCAACATGATTTTTGCAGTGGTGAACAACGTAGCCAATCACAGACACAACTGTTGATCTCTTGAATGCAGTGGCCAATCAGGGGTGTTTAAGTTAGTTAGAATCGCCAGAAGAAACGGCAGAGTTTTTATTCAGCACTGAGTTTGCACGCTTGCGAAGCCTCTCATTAACAAAGTGTTATAGACAGCTATAATTGAGATGAGTTATGACTTTTTAGTGATTATAAAGGAAGCGCTGTTTGCACACTTTATAAGACATTCAGAATTTTAATATAAGTTTTGTTTTTCATGCTATAAGAGGACCTACGACCAGTTGCACTCTGCAGTTTCAGAAGTGATATCTACATATAAATGCAGGAGTCACACTCAATATTGCTACCATACCCATAACACGGGACAAAAATATGCAATAATAATAATAATAAGCAATGCAAATGCAGACTAGAAAAAATATTTGAATTTTTGTATCAATGTTTTCAAAATTCTATTCCAATTATTTGTAAAAGTAATGACTTAATGTTAAACGTCTAACTGTACATCGCTATTCTTATTATGGTGGAGCCGTTGCTTACACATTACACCTGCACTTTACTACAGCATCCTCACTGATTTCAGAAGCACCCTCAGTGATTTGATTCTGGAACCGGACCTGCACCAATGCAAGAGCAAAATAAATACGATTTTGCTTTCTGTTCAATTGACGGATGCTTTGCCAATGCAATGACGCAAAACACTGCGTTAGTGAATTAGGTTCATGATAAAACTATGGCGGGTCACCACTGTAATAAAATAGTTCACATACATTTGATAAAGACTGCAATAAAGCAGGACAGTCAATTTAAAAAGACTATTATTCACCTGCATGTGCTTAGACAGCGTTTTAATCATTTGTTTATAAATTAAGCGTAACCTTTACTAATCGATTCCTGTGAAGTGTAAACCCACTCCTGTCCTTCACATAATCATCAGACGATCTCTTCTCGGTGAACTGTAAAGCCGTGAGATGCGTGATGTAACAATAGATGGCAGTAATGCACGGTTTTAGTTCGTGATCTAGTGAGAGCTGCTTCAATGCATCGCAGGATCGTCAGAACACAGAATGTATCTTGTAGCTTTTGGTCGCGCTACACCAATACTTGCTGGAAAAAGTAGTTAACTACTGGAAAAGCTACTGAAAAAATATAGTTAAACTAGTAGCGTCGCTGCATGTAGTTAACTACTCCCCAACACTGAGAACTGATTTAGCTCCGGAGCTTCATAGAGCTCAGCGATTGTACACACTGTATTATTAACAGTATCAATAATATTGCTAAAGTTAGCCGAGCACTAACGTGAATGACTGATTTAACATTAAAGTTTGTACAACAAATCTCGCTCGATCCTTTATCATTGCTCAGAGTTGTAAGAGCGACAGACGATCTGCATTAACGGACACAGTTTTAGGTAACAGTGGCCCACAGCTGATTAGCAGAAGTATTTCACTAAGACCTACACAATACAAACACAAAACTCTGTATTTTGAACACCCAGTAGAAAATATATACATCAATAATTAATCACAATTTCATGTTTTCATGTTTCATGTCAATTTTAATCACTGGTTCTTCATATCCTCAACCTTTGGAAGTGTTTACAAAGAGAATTTGCTATTGCAGAGCAGAAAACAGCATCTTCTCGACACGTACACAATACCAACCAGATGCAGCGTCTGAGGAGGGTTCAAGTTTTCGAAGGATGTCCACACAGAATGTAGGGAATGGGATTCGAACTAAAAAGAGGCTCAGATTCGACTCTTTCGTTTGAGAGACAATAACTTTTTTATGATGCACTTTCAGCTTTACAGCTTTGAACACTGTTTACATTCACATACAGCTACATTACACACTGCATGAAGGTCATTTCCACAAATCCCTAACAGGGGCACTGTGACAATGCAGTGAAGCGTCGTCTTCTTACTGGATCACAAACTACATTTGTTCATTACCGCCATCTATTATTATATCACGCATCTTGCGGCTTTCCAGTCCGTACAACAAGAGATCGTCTGATGATCATGTAAAGGACGTACATGATGGATATTTCACACGAGTCGACTGTCAGTTATGCAAACCAAAGATTAAAACACTGTTTACTTCAAAGCCTTAAAGCACAACAGGAGGAGAATAACAGCCTTTTAAAATGATTCATTATCCTGCTTTATTGCCCTCTATATCAAATATCTATTTCTGATTTAATTACAAAGATGGTTTGATCTGTCCCGCCACAGTTTTGTAATGAACCTAAAAGATCAATAATCGAACAGAAAATAAAAAAAGAAGAAAATAATGTTTTCTTTGTTTTCAATTCAGAATTACATGTTACACAAAACTGTTTTGGGCTCTCAAATAATGTCACAATAATATAATTTATTTCTGTAAAGGCCACATTTTAATAAGGATCAAATGAGTTCAGCTTTGAGAATGAAACTAACCTGTTTGTTCTTCAGTTTCTTCATGTTTCACACTGAACACTTCTTCAATCTTTATTTCTTCACTCTCCTCTTTAATAAACGCCATCTTTATAATAGTGTCACGAGATCTCAGATGAACCAGGAGTTTCTGTGTGTTTGAACAATTTGACATGTTTAAGATGAGAATAATTAATAAATCCACAGTAAATCATTACGGCTGATTGATGTTGTCAACTGGAATGTGTTTTCATATTATATTATCATCAGTTTTACTGCAGTTTGTTGAGAGTCACACATCAGACAGCGCTGCGGCTAATGAAACAGAACATGATGAGAAATTAAAGTCTTTCTTTCATCAAAACTGAATCAGAATAAATGGGTTCATATTTTGAAACAAATTAAATATATGAAGAGGGTGATAACAGTTATGTTCAGGGTTAGGAAAAAATGTAATTAAATTAAAACAGTAAAGAGTTACTGAAGATGAACACATAATTGAACAGTAAATGCTATTAAACTGCAAGAACAAACTAAAAACGAGGCTCCTGAAACTGCAGATATTGTAGGATGAAACTCTTTTCAAGAGATTCGAAACACTGATTGAATCATTTTGACACGCATTTGATTCAGTTGACTCGGTAAGCTCGTTTCTTCATCACAATTTACCAGAGACCGAATTCATGTTTATGATAAACTGATGCTCGACATGCAAAATGAGACGCAGCTTTTGTGTTACTAAGAAAAAACCTTTTCAGTTTCTCATGTGTGGATGTTTTACTCAGAATTAACGCTCATGAAAGTGAGATAAAGCTCTACACTATTACATTATATGAGCGGACTAAGTCTATTTGAAAACTTTAAATGCTTTTACAAAACACAAACCTTTCTTCACTCGATTCTCAACAGACGCCCAGCGCGCGGTCTTATGACGTCACAACACCACTCCAAAATAAAAGTCCTGGTCACAGGCTAAAATCACTAAAATGCTAATAAATGCTTTATTAAGGCAAAAGACTACTCAAAATCACAAAAAACTAAACATATCCAACAATCGAAAAGTAACATGTCGAACATACCTGTACATTACTCTCAGTTGTGCAGAATTAATTGTGATTTTTGCAAGTCTTGTGATTCTTGTATTTTCAAACAATCCAATATTTGTCACCCAGAAACAGGGTGAAATATCAGCAATATCCTGAATATCCTTAAATCCAACACACTCTGGTCTGTTTTTGGGCGTCTGCGGACACAATACAGGTGTTCATCTCCCTCATCACCACAGCCAGGGGATGGCAGACCCTGTGAATATTTTAATTTAAACAAAGCATGTCAAAAACAACCATCTTTGGGGTTTTTTAACCCTTAAGCGCATCTTAATTGTACCGATGTTTTAGTCCCTTGGGGTCAGATCGACCCCAAACATTTACAGAGCGATTGCATAAGGAAATATAAATTTTTTATATGATAAACTATGTATCATTTTTTTTATGTACTTCTCATCTATGCATTTATGCTGTGGTTTTGTGGATATTTTGTATTTTTCTACCTATTAACTGCACAATTACTTAAACGTCATAAATTGGCTGATGAAAAATTTATTTTTAATGAAAAAAAATCACGTTAATGATGAACTTAATTAAATCTAAATTGTTTTTGGACATTGTTCAATGTGTTAGGGATAGAATACTACCATCTACAGGTTTGTGGAAAAACTTTAGGAATTATAGTGAAAGAAGAAACAGAAAGTTTGTTCGACTTTGTGTTTATAGTCAAGGACCAGACATTTATTTACATGTAATTTTTTTTAGATTTAGGCCAGTTTTGTTGATTTTATTTGCCAATTTCTATAAAAAATGCTCTCTGTTGCAGTCACACACGTGTGTGTTCGTGTGTGTGTGTGTGTGTGTGTGTGTATGAGATAGAAAGTTCGTTCCACTTTGTGTTTATGGTCTAGGACCAGACCTTTATGGAAATGTAGAACATTTCAGATATATTCTGGATTTATTTATTTATTTTGACAAATGAAATGAAAAAAAGTAATTTTTTTCATTTTCCCATTCATTTTCAATGTGGGGTCAATCTGACCCAGAAGGACTAAAACGTAGATTTTTTTTTTTACGCACCTTTAGAACAACCAAATCAAGCCCAGATTTTTTGTGCATGTTTAGATAGATTATTTAGGAAAAGTCACAGAGTTTCATGCCCCTGAGATGAAGGGAACAGCTGATTAAGGGTTAATTTGATATCTCTTTACTGCATACGCACAGGTTCCTCACTTAACTTTTCTAGTAATGGAACATAATCATCTGTTTCACCTTGAACATCACAAAAATGTTAATTTCAATCCAATGCTGCATTATGACCAAATACATAAATACAAAGTAATCTCAGTTCTCACAAGACTATGTTGGCTTCAGAAAACAGGTCATTTGTATCAAACAATATAACGACGCTTTATGAAAGGTTTAAACATTACATTCTTATTAACATTTGAACGAACCATTTTAACCTACACAAATTCATCCAATCCTAAAAAAAGTTAAATACAGCTCATATTTACAATAATAACTTAAAGTTCACTTACTTGTAGCGTTGTTCTGTCATCTTGAACAGGAAAGGAAGTATAGTGCATCCTCTGTGATGTCACTGATTACATTTTAAGGCAAGGTTTTAAAAAATGACAGATGTAACGCAAGTGTTTTTTGCTACTTTCAGCCCGACGCAGTTATCATTTTCACGTCCTGCACCACGCTGTTTCAATAGAAAATGCATTTGCACTCATTTGTGCGCCTATAGGCGTGCTGGTCTGAAACGAGGTGTGTTCAGGTGCATTGTTGGCGTGTTGCTATTTTGAGGCAACTGAAATAGACCGCGCCGTTGACCGACTGAAACCTGCTCTAAAGTCAATGCCGCAATATTTGTTTTGTTATTTAAAGAGCGTGTTAGTAATATGAGCCTATATGCGGATGCACAATGTGTGTACACTCTGATTATTACACGAAGTGAACTAATCCTATAAGTTCAACTAAATTAATGACATTTTCTTTTCAAAACTGGCGTCCGTCCATTGACAATAATTCCTTTACGCTACTAATCGGAGGCGGACGAGACGACGTGCTGATTGTGATAAAGGCCCATAATGCTGCAGGAGAGACCAAAGGTCACCGGCTAGAAAAACTGACATCTTCACTCTTTATCTAAATAAAAAATGTTTTTTTTTTAAATGTTTTTTTTATTGTGTATTTGTTTGTTGTTTTATTTGTGATAACACAATGAAACATGCCAAATTATGCAGACATCATTTATTTCCAGGCTGTCAAAGAAATTATGCAAAAACAAGAGAAAACCAACGAAATATTAAACTAAATAACACTTCCTGTCTGCTTTTTGTTTTTCTAGTGAAATAAAATCTGTAGATGTTATTTGCCTTTTTCCTCCAAAATAATTTTGTCAGAAAAATACCTTAGTGCACTTAGTTTGGTTTTGTTCTTCCTCAATATTTAAAATATATTTAAAATATTTCCTAATTTTTTGATGGTTTAATCAAACTTTTTAATCAAAAACACCCTCTGGGATATGTCATACACATTTTGTATATTAAATGTAAACATTTACGAACCATATATATTAATATGTATTTTGGGGATTTTAGACAGCAGCGTGTGAACGGGACTTTTATTTTGGTGTGGTGGTGTGACGTCATGACTCTGCGCCGCATTCCTGCATCTGTTGTGATTCGCCTGTAAAAAGGTTTGTTTTAAAGCATTTATATCAATTGTTCAGTTTTCACAAGCTATGCTAAATTAATTATTAATGAATGAATGAAGCATTGTAATTAGGCTGTTTATTCAAACATAAGGACCCAGAATGTCCCAATAACGGGTTTTTGTGATAAGCTGCATCAGCACACGAGTAACAGAAAAGATGCATCTTATTTCGCCACCCATATAGTCAATAATTGTGTCGTAAACACGAATTTGGCAGCTGGCTAGTAGTGATGGAGAAACTGATGTTTTTTTTTCTTTTTTACACCGAGTCAATTGAACCAATTGCTTCGCAGAATGATTCACTGACTGAATCGATTCGCTCGAATCACCTCTCGCTGGTGATGCCCGCTGCTTGAACAGTGTAAATGAAATGAGAATACAACAAACATGTAATAATGACAACAAGACTAATCTATTTAATATAGTCTGCAAATCATCATATACTCCATAATGCCAAAATATGAATTTATGAATGTAATTTGCTCTTGTAATAATTTGTACGGCCTGTTTTGAGTGTTGTTGGGGGTAATCAGGTCATTGAAGGCCATTACTCTGACTGACTCTCTCACCAGTGTGCTGACTACTGAACTATGGATTCATTTAGATTTATTTTTATTTCTGATAATTATTCTCATTGTAAACATGAAAAAATGTCCAAACACACAGAAAAACTCCTGGAGAAGCAGCTGAGATCCTCACGACACACTATCATAAAGATGGCGTTTATTAAGGAGGAGAGTGAAGATATAGAGATTGAAGAAGCGTTCAGTGTGAAACATGAAGATACTGAGCAACAAACAGGTCAGTTTCATTTGATCCTCGTTGAAATGTCAGTCTCTACTGAAATTAATGATATGTTTGTATAACGTCATATGTGTGCTCTAATTAAATCAGTTTTATTTGACATGGAGCCTGTCGGCTTATGTGGACATACATGTTGAGATCACATGACCAGACAAATACTAATGCACGCAGGTCGCATGTCCAGAGATCGGATATGTGTCGGATTTAAAACCACATTTGGAAGTGGCTCAGATCAGATGCGAAAAAATCGGATCTCATGTGGATTTTTGTGTTTACACGTGTGCAACTAATTCCGATCTGTGCCAGATGCGAGCAAAAGATGGGATTTTTTTTGTGCCAGTGTAAACGCAGCCTTTGAGATTGAACTAATACAAGTACCCAGAAGGGATGGAGATATTAATAAAATCTTATTACAGAGGGAAGCTTTTAACATCATGGTGCCAGGACAATTGTCTCTCTCTGAATGTGAGCAAAACTAAAGAGCTGATTGTTGACTTCAGGAAGAGACAGAAGCAGCCCTACACTCCTCTTATGATCAGCGGGACCCCTGTGGAGAGGGTGAGTAGCTTCAAGTACCTCGGTGTAAACATCTCCGAGGATCTGACTTGGACTACCCACATTCAAACACAGGTTAATAAAGCCAGGCAAAGACTGTACCATCTGCGACAGCTGAGGAAATTCAGGGTCTCACCAGCAATCCTGAAAACTTTCTATTCAGGAACCATAGAAAGTGTATTGACTCAGTGTATTTCAGTGTGGTATGGGAACAGCTCCAGTCAAGACTGCAAAGCCCTGCAGAGAGTTGTGCGCTTAGCTGAGCGCATCTCAGGGTCTGCTCTTCCCTCTCTGCAGGACATCTACCTCAAACGCTGCAAAAGCAGAGCTGTTAAAATCATCAAGGACTCCATCCACCCCAGTAATCATCTTTTCACTCTGCTGCCATCTGGTAAGCGCTTCCGTAGTCTGATGGCAAAAACCGAGAGACTTAGGAGGAGTTTCTTTCCCCAGGCCATCAGACTCCTGAACTCATAACCTGCCTCTTAACTTTTTCATGTCTTCACTTAATATGCACTTTATCAGTAAGATAATTCATAATTCACTACCTCACATTGACATACTGAAAGTGTTAACCTGTTTGCACTTTTGCCTCTTGTACATTCCTGTGTATCTTAATATTTAAGACTACAGTATAATGCACATATGCACATTGCCTCTTGCACATCCCTGTGTATCTTAATATTTAAGACTACAGTTTACTCTCATGCACATTATTTTCCATTCTATATTTAATTCTACAGTATACATCTTCTTTTTTTTTTCATATTTTATTCTTATATTTTTATTGTTTACTTTTATTTAATTCCTTCATAGCTATAGTTATGTATATTCTCATCTGTGTTGTATTCTTTAATAATTGCACTGTCCATGGAGCGGACCTGACTCTCATTTCACTGCTGGTTATATATGCTCTATATAATTGTGCATGTGACAAATAAAACTCTTGAAGCTTGAAGCTTTGTATATTTACACATTAAACACTCTTTCTCCTAAAGGTTTAAATTTAGATTTTGTTTTGAAACCTTTTTTGTGAATTTATTTTACTTTTTTATTTATATTTGATTCCGTTTGTTATCAGTGTTGTTAGGATTATTGGGAGATGAGTATGATGACTTGCATCAGGTGTGACTGATCATGTTGAGAAAATAAGAAATTGCAATTTTTTGACCTGACCTGACAAAGACCTCTTTGGTCGAAACGTTTGTTTTGTTTTAATAAATTTTGAGAGCAGCAGAGGCATTGTGCCATTTCCTGAGAACATGTAAATGAAGAGACTTACACACTATAAGCTGATCATTGTTGATTTATCTGTTTTAATATGCTGTCGTTCATAGAGATATTTAGATGAATCTAAAATCCTTTCTTAAGTAATATTCAAATTTTCTGAGATTCTGAATTTGGGATTTTCCTTAGTTGTCAGTTATAATCATCAAAATTAAAAGAAATAAACATTTGAAATATATCAGTCTGTGTGTAATGAATAAATATAATATACAAGTTTCACTTTTTGAATGGAATTAGTGAAATAAATCAACTTTTTGATGATATTCTAATTATATGACCAGCACCTGATCAGTTTCGGCACTCAGTATGGTTTGTTTAGGAGCATTAGATTAAAAAATAATATTAAAAAAATCCAACCACCTTAAGAACATTATTTAATTAAACCTGAATTTTTTAGATCATTAGGCTAAATAACTAAAATCACTTTAACAGTTGCATATGGAAATCAAGCCTAATGTTATTTGAATAATTAAAGGTGCCCTAGAATTGAAAATTGAATTTACCTTGGCATAGAGTGAGTCTCAAACACCATTGTTTCCTCCATGTTGCTAATGTACTGCTAAATGTGGTTAAAGTTACCATCGTTTCTTACTGTATTCACGGAGATCAAAGTCATGTCGTTATTTTAATTTTTAAACACTTGCAGTCTGTATAATTCATAAACACAACTTCATTCTTTATAAATCTCTCCAACAGTGTGTAATGTTAGCTTTAGCCACGGAGCACTATCAAACTCATTCAGAATCAAATGTAAACATCCATATTATACATGCCATACTTGCATGATCTGATATGCTGCATGATGAACACTTTGTAAAGATCCATTTTGAGTTATTTATACCTTGGGAACTTGGGAGCTGATTGAGACACACCCAGATACTTACTTTGGATTTATTTTTCTTTGTGTTAATTATTCTCATCTTAAACATGTCAAATTGTTTAAACACACAGAAAAACTCCTGGTTCATCTGAGATCTCGTGACACTATTATAAAGATGGCGTTTATTAAGGAGGAGAGTGAAGATATAAAGATTGAAGAAGTGTTCAGCGTGAAAAATGAAGACACTGAGGAACAAACAGGTTAGTTTCATTTGATCCTGATTAAAATGTCGACCTCTACCAATATAAAATATATATTTGAAGAATGTCATACGAGTGTTCTTATTAAAGCAGTTGTATTTGACATGGAGCGGGTCGCCTTATGTGGACAGTTTATGTGCATTTGAACACTTTGCAGACCTTTTACATTCACAAACAGTTTTATTACGCACTGCATGAAAAGTGTTTAATATATGAATTCAAAAAGATGAGGATGATCCGTACAAAGTTCTCTCATATCCATATAGCCCCTTCATCACAGATTTGCGTTTGAAGGGGTGCTTTACCAATATACAGTCCTTTCATTCGTATTGTTCCGATCTCTGCGCACTTTCACAAAATGCATGGATGTGTCCATCTCCACACCGAGACAGATGGGAGTATGCATCCTGAACTAATTGGTTGATTTTAGCCCAATCGAAGGAGGAAAAATACACGCACGGATCGTTGATCCTCAGTGACTTGGAAAGTCTAGGGTTCAGGGTTTAACCTAAGCAAAAGCTCACTATCCCGCAGCCAACAAATCTCGTTCCTGGGGGCAGTCCTCGACTTGGCCTAAATGCAAGCCTGCATTTCGCCAATTCACAGCCGAATAATTCAGATGTTGGCTGTTTCATTCAGAGTCAGGGACGGCCTTCTCCTTAAAACTTATCAAAAGCTACCGGGCCTCATGGCCACAGCCTCCTCAGTAGTCCCCATTGGTCTGTTACATTTGCGGCCACTACAACACCAGCTGAAGCCCCGCCTGCTAGGGCCGCCTCATTCTCGGGGTGATCCATTATTGCATCAAAGGCCAAGGGGCCTGATGTTATAAGTATTGCTCACGCACAAAATGGGCATTAAAATGTGCGTATGCAATTTTCCACCCACATGTCAGGGTTTATAAAAAATAAAGTAGGTGTAAATACTGTATGTGCGCACCTTGCAGACACTTCAGAGTTTGCCCATCCCTGCTCTAGACTGTGCGTACACACTCTCTGGAGTGAGCGAAGAAATGAAGTAAACAGAATGATTTAAACTCTGTTTTACATCTGATATACACATTTAGATTAAATATGTCACTCTTGCTAATGGAGTTAAAGGTCCCCTAGAACCCTATTTCACAAGTTGTTATGTAAGTCTAAGGTGTTCCCAGAATGTGTCTGTGAAGTTTCAGCTCACAAGACAATAGAATTATTCCACTCCCGCGGTATACAGTGTGGACTCATTTTGGCTTCAACTATAAAGAACCCAATAAGGAGGTCGAATCAATAGGTTGTTTGCAATCATGTGGTTCTGGTGACGTGCAAAATACCGATGGAGGGCAAGCAGTGAAAATTAGAATGGAAGAGATGGAGAAAAGTCCTTTCTGTGCTGATTTACAAAGGTAT
The DNA here is from genome assembly GCA_003731715.1 of Anabarilius grahami. Lineage (NCBI taxonomy): Eukaryota > Metazoa > Chordata > Actinopteri > Cypriniformes > Xenocyprididae > Anabarilius > Anabarilius grahami. The sequence continues at coordinate 470,432 of RJVU01071064.1, forward strand.
AAACAGAAAACCACAACATATGTTGGACGTGATCTTTATGTTATGAAGATGAGCGACTTTTCCACTTAATTGAAGACTTGATTGCCATCAAGGAGATAGATAGAGAATGTGAAGATGCCGTGTTCAGTTCTAGTCTGGGTTTGTTTATATTGTGCTGCCTTTCTGCTAGTGAAGTTAGGGCAGTATTTTTGATTTTCTGTCGCCATTGTAGGTCATTTATGCTGAATCGAGAATTGCAACAGGAGTTCACATCATCGTTCAGGGAAAAAACTGGACGGAATACTACAATAGGTTGTTTGCAATCACGTGGTTCTGGTGACGCGCGAAATACCGGTGGAGGGCAAGCAGTGAAAATTAGAATGGAAGAGATGGAGAAAAGTCCTTTCTGTGCTGGTTTACAAAGGTATAAACAGAAAATCACAACATATGTTGGACGTGATCTTTATGTTATGAAGATGAGCGACTTTTCCACTGAATTGAAAGACTGTCCTGCCATCAAGGAGATAGATAGAGAATGTGAAGCTGCCGTCATGCGCGTTCAGTTCTAGTCTGGGTTTGTTTATATCGCGCTTTCTGCTAGTGAAGTTAGGGCAGTATTTTTGATTTTCTGTCGTGATTGTGAAAAATGTCGCCATTGTAGGTCATTTATGCTGAATCGAGAATTGCAACAGGAGCTCACATCATCGTTCAGCGAAAAAACTGGACGGAGTAATACAATTGTTGCCTTTTATACGTGTAAAAACACACTAAGGGAAGCAGGCTGAGGAGGTGACGGGAAGACGCCATATATCAAATCTAATAATGTCACTGATTAAACCCACTCCCTATCACTCAATAAAATAATCACATAGCTGAGTGTTTTTGAAAGTGTTGTCTTTGTTGTTGAATCGACGTCTGTCAGCTTTTTAAACATTTATTTATTTGGGCATTTTCTACCACATGATGGCTGAAGCAGCAGCGCGTGACACTGTTCTCATGGTAATACTACAAAACTGAAGTGAAAACATCAAATTATCATTCAATGGGATAAAATAGCTTCTCTTCCCTGCAAACAATCCCATGAAGAATGTGGATATTTAACCGAGTCAAAAAGAAATGAGGTAAGCAGGTATCCATATTCATTTCAGTATCAGCAGACGCAAAACGCTATTAAAGGCGACAACTTTTAAAGTTAAAAATCAACAAAGTTATAAAAAACGGTATAAGTTATGTAAACGATATAAACCCCTTCTGGGTTCTCGATTTTATCGATTTAAGCAACCATAAACGACGCAAAACATAAGAATTTTGAGTTTTTGATAGGATTACTATATAGAAAAATCAGTCCCTGCCCTCCAGCCTCATTCGCGCTGCTGTGACGTCATGTGTAAACAACCTATAGGCCATGTTATTATCCAAAACTTGGGAAATGCATTGAATCTGAGAGCTCACTAATATCCCAAAGTCATGCTGCTGAGAGGGTGGTTCAATAAAATAGTATGTACTGCACGTTTTCCTCTCGGTAACAAAATAAACACACAAAAATGACAGCGTGACAGCATAAAGAAGGTATCTGATCATAGCGATGTGGACATGTTTGCATCAGCTCTGTTCAGCACTTCAGTGAATTCTCATTTATTTAAATAGCACTTTATACAATAGACTGATTTAAAGCAAACAGCTTTACAGTATTAAATATAAAACAGATATTCAATCATGAAATGGACTATGCACTAGTTGTTAAATAGTTTACAAATTAAAAACTGCTATACTGTGAACCTAAAGAATCCTGCAGTTACTTTACTATTTTGCCTTAGATTGCACAAAATAGTGATTTGTGATATAAATGCAAATTATGTTGTATTGATTAAATAAAATAAAGTTGTTTGTAAGGTTTTATGCATATGGTGGTGTGTTCTTTTATCAACGTTTTCTTTCTAAAATTACATTTTTTTTAAAAACGAGAAATATTGCAATATATCGCCTTTCTTACAGTATCACAATATAACGTATCATAACCCTTATATCGTGATGCGTATCGTATCACCAGTTTCTTGGCAATACAAAGCCCTACCATTTACGATCTCAAAAAAAATATATACAGACACTTATACACACCTCGGGTCGTTAGTGACCCTATACAATTTTTACAAAATATGAATGGGAAAACAGGCATTATTTTATAATTTTATGATTTTTTTTCTTGTTATATTGTTTATAATGAATTGAATGAGGAATACTAAGGAGGTTGATGTCTATCTTTAAAAATGAATGAGGAGGGTAGTGAATGACGTCCCGGGTCAATAAAGACGCAAGGTATGCATTTAAGGGTTAAACGCTCATGCTCTCCGCTCCCAAGCTGGCAGCCTAAGCAGATCGCTTGACTATATAGACAGTATAATGACGGACACTGAAGGTCTCACTCAGTGATCGAACAGTCCATTGGATAGAAAGAATTTGAAGTAAAAGTTAAGATAAGGACTTTTTATTTTTAGAGAAGATATAGGTTTTATTTTTAAAATGTGTCATCAGTGATGTTCTGAGTCAGACAATTATTTGAATAGGTCTGATGACACAGTAGACCACTGTACAACCTCTGGTAATGGTAACCCCTTTCATGGTTTTCCCAATGTTATGAACATTTACATTTACATTGCATTTAGTCATTTAGCAGACGCTTTTATTTAGCAGCGCAATACTCAACTTGTATTTGTTTCTGTTTTGCTTTAGACCTTATGCAGCTGAAAGAGGAGAGTCAAGAACTGAAGGAATTTGAAGTGAAAAATCATTATAAGAAAGATCATGATTTCAGAACTGGAAAAAAATCTTTTAGTCGCTCTTTGAGAAAAAAGGTTTCCTCACGAAAGAGACGTCTGAATACAAAAACTATTAGAGACTTTACCTGCCAACAGTGTGGAAATACTTTCAGTAAAAAACAAAACCTTGAAGTCCACATGAGAATTCACACTGGAGAGAAGCCTTACACCTGCCAACAGTGTGGAAATGCTTTCAGACAAAAACAAATGCTTAAAGGCCACATGAGAGTTCACACTGGAGAGAAGCCTTACACCTGCCAACAGTGTGGAACCAGTTTCACTCATAAATCAAGCCTTAATGTCCACATGAGAGCTCACACTGTAGAAAAGCCTTTCACCTGCCAACAATGTGGACAGAGTTTCATTCGAAAACGAAACCTTGATGTCCACATGAGAGTTCACACTGGAGAAAACCCTTTCACCTGCCATCAGTGTGGAAATACTTTCAGTCAAAAACAAAACCTTGAAGTCCACATGAGAATTCACAATGGAGAGAAGCCTTACACCTGCCAACAGTGTGGAAATACTTTCAGACAAAAACGAAGCCTTGAAGTCCACATGAAAGTTCACACTGGAGAAAACCCATTCACCTGCCAACAGTGTGGATACAGTTTCACTCAAAAAGCAAGCCTTATTGTCCACATGAGAGCTCACACTGGAGAAAAGCCATTCACCTGCCAACAATGCGGACAGAGTTTCAGTCGAAAACAAAACCTTGATGTCCACATGAGAGTTCACACTGGAAAAAAATCTTTCACCTGCCAACAGTGTGGAAATACTTTCAGTCAAAAACAAAACCTTGAAGTCCACATGAGAATTCACACTGGAGAGAAGCCTTACACCTGCCAACAGTGTGGAAATACTTTCAGAGAAAAACGAAGCCTTGAAGTCCACATGAGAGTTCACACTGGAGAAAACCCATTCACCTGCCAACAGTGTGGATACAGTTTCACTCAAAAAGCAAGCCTTATTGTCCACATGAGAGCTCACACTGGAGTAAAGCCATTCACCTGCCAACAATGTGGACAGAGTTTCAGTCGAAAACTAAACCTTGATGTCCACATGAGAGTTCACACTGGAGAAAAGCCATTCACCTGCCAACAGTGTGGAAAGAGTTTCACTCAAAAACAAAACTTCAATGTCCACATGAGAGTTCACACTGGAGAGAAGCCTTTCACCTGCCAACAGTGTGGATACAGTTTCACTCATAACTCACACTTGAACACCCACATGAGAGTTCACACTGGAGAGAAGCCTTACACCTGCAATCTGTGTGGGAAGAGCTTCTCACGAAAAGGAAATCTAAAGGTTCACATGATAATTCACACAAAAGAGAAGCCATTCACGTGATCAGTGTGGGAAGAGCTTTTCACGAAAAGGAAATCTACAGGTTCACATGAGATTTCACACAGTAGAGAAGCCGTTCACTTGATCAGTGTGGAAAGAGCTTCACAGACCGTAAATGCCTTAGGAAACATGAAATAACTCACACCAGAGAGAAGCTTCACATGTGCCTTCACTGTGGAATGACATGCTTTAGCAATGCAAGACTTGACTCGCATAAGAAGTCACACTGGAGAGAAGCCTTTCACATGTCTTCAGTGTGATGTGAGTTTCACATATGAAATTGACTTCAAACAGTGGAGAGTGGAGCCTGGCCCATCACGGTTCTTGTTGTGGCAAATTCGATGTCTCTATGTCCTTCAGTTCTGGTCTCGAAATAAAACTCGCATAGTCGAAGTTCCAGGTCTCAGAAGTATTTAACTTTATTGTCAAGCAACAAAGTGAGATGCCAGCTCCACATCTGAATCTCTCTTAGCTGGGTCACATTTTTATACTTTTTCTTATCTGTTTTGCGGTGTGTATTTTGATCTTAACACCTTTTAACCTTATTACTTTACCTAACCTGAGAATAATAAATAAGTCGAGTCTGGCCTAAATTATAAGCATTTTAAATTACTTATGTGGTACGTTCTTGTTCAAAGTCTTAAACACTATAAATCAAGCTATGGTAGGCAGCTTTTGTAATCAAATTTATTTTAAATGGTTACTTTTCTTTTTAGTAATACACAAAAATGTAAAGCCAAATAAAACTTCATTAAGGTATAAAATACAGTAATCACTCTTGAGTCAAAGGTGTAGTCAGCGCTGGGCTTCCCATCTTCAGCTTGGGGTTTCTTGTCCTCAGCTCTGGGCTTCTAGGCGTCGGGGGTACTGACATATCAGTATCTGAAGCGGCAATCAACTCATCGGTCTTTTATACTCGTTATCTTCTTGATTGACGTACGTTGTAACTTTGCTAAAGTTGTCTGGCTTTTGTGTCCTTGAACTCCAGTAAACTCAGCCAAGATGGCTGATGTCCTTATAAGGTTCTAGGAGTATAACCACAGTTCTCGGTGTCCTTGAGCAAACACATAGAACCGCACACACTTCTGCTCCTCCTTCTCTTGGACAGGCACAAACAATAACTGTACATCTCTGACCATACAGTATAATACATTTCTTAGAAACAAACAAATATAAATAACAATAAGATTGTAAGCAATGAATAATATTTAATACATTGGCCAAATGTGTAGCAACAGACTTAAAATCTTAACAAGGAGGCAGGGTAATTGCATTTTCTTGATATAATACAACATCTGTTACCATGTGAGATCCACCCCTATAGTTATTTTCCATTATCTCATCTATGGAGGCTCTCCTCACACACCTCTTTCCCATGTACTCCCCAACCTTTCTACCAGTGTCATTTTCTTAGTAAGGGTGACCAACTTCTAGCTACTGTATGTAGGAACTGTGGACGAACCAGACAAATGAATCATTCAGATGATTCTTTCAAAACATAATTCCAGAAACCCAAACTCAGTCTACAGGAAAACCCTTGCCAATTTCTTTTATGACACCCATGTTTCCTGACAAAAGGAGAGGTGACGAACTGAAGCTATTTGTGACAAACCAAATGGTCACCAAGAAGATAGAGTCTTTGATCTCCAGATCAAAAGAGACGGAGAGACAATGCAGGCCTCTTTTGTTTCTTTGAGTGACCTAACTTTACAAAAAAACCCACAAAGACTGTTTCTACAACTAAAACTGCTCCAAATAATTTGAAATGGACTTATCAAACATCTTTTAATTCTCTTAATTCATTCTCAGCCATCATGGCCGCTATGCCAGAGTCTCCAGCCATCATGGCCGCTATGCCAGAGTCTCCAGCCATCATGGCCGCCATGCCAGGCTCTTCAGCCATCGTGGATACTGCACCTGAAGCTACTGAGGTGGTCCATAGTCCTTTGAGACTGGCTTTGAATTTGGCGCAATCACCGCTGATCACTGGCATCCCAGCGGTTGGCATCCCGTTGGTCCCAGCCCTTTCAAGTCCACTGTCATTTGCGCTGCCGGTGATGGCAACTGCCATTATGTTTGTTTGGGCCATACACTGCTCTCCAGCTCATCTTCAGGCAGTTTCGTCCATTCATCTCCACATTTTTGCTTTCATTAGCCAGAATCTCCTGACAAACGAAACAAAGTTAGTGGTTCATAATATTGTTGTCTTCAACTCCACCAACTCGTATACGGGTTTGAAAACCACATTGTAATGTTTAAACATAAATTTTAAAGGCTTCCTGATATGGTATCACCCCATATTTGGTATCATTTTACATAGAATACAGCAGTAAAATTAAGCTTACAATTGCATTGGTCCCATTTATGAAGTTCCAAAAAACGGATTGCGAAGAAAAATTTCTACGCAAATGTATTTTTTATATTTATAAAAGAAAGCTTTCATTCTAAGGAGTGTGACAATCATAGTTCAAAGAATCGTGCAGTGAAATATGATCACTCTGAAAAAAAAGACAAGCGGTACATTCCAACTCTGATGATTGTTTCAATCAGCCACAAACAGCTACAAATAGACAACATATACTATAATATTTATCACTTTCAGCAGTGTTTTATGTAACTTCAAAGGGTTTTCTTTAAAATTACACTGGGGTATTGCATTTATACCACTGTATATGGGTATAGAAAGACTTTACATTTGTGTAGGCAGAAATTACAAGAAGCGGAAATTACATAAAGTAATATTCTTCCCTTCAAGTGCATTTGAATAACTCTTGCATACAACATGATAGAGACATCATTCTTTTTTCCAGAGTTAGCTGAAACAACCAGAACTGTCTGCATGGTGCTACTGCACTCAGGGACTGAGTTATACACTTTCAAATAAGAAGTTATAACAATAAAAATCAAAAAGCGCCTCTTTTTTAGGGGCTTTATTACAGCACAGATAACATTTTTTATCACTTTCAGTGTTTTATGTAACTTCAAAGGGTTTCCTGTAAAATCACACCAACATTTTTTATTTAGATCTCTATATGTGGGTATGGGAAGCTTTTCAATTTGGGTAGGCCAAATCCAGGAGAAAAAGCCCCAAAATGGTCCCGGATCTTAAGGGGTTAAGCCATGAAACTAAAGGGTTTAAATCTGGTGGTCTCAGAAACCACTCTATTTTATTATTAAATGTGTTTTGGCAGGCTTGCCAAACAGCAGCAAATTCACTGAGTTGTGGCCTTGTGGTTGAAAAATATTTGTCTGTTATTTTTGTCTATTTTTTTTAGTACTTCGTAACAAATTAAACTTTTCTTTCTCTAAGTCTCATTGTCACCACAGGGTTCTTTAGGGTTAGTATTGGTTTGTACACCTTAATGTTCTCAATTTAATAAAGCATGTACAAAGCCAAATGGTGCATTCACACCAGACGTGAATGAAGCGTTAAGCGCGAGTGATTTACATGTTAAGTCAATGCAAAGACGCGAATAGACATCCTGCGGTGCGAATTGAGCATTTTGTGCATTTGAATTGCATACCGCGTGATTCACGCCAAACGCGCAAGTTAAAAAAATCTGATCTTTGGCGAAAATTCGCTCCGCGTTAACCAATCAGGAGCTTGCTCTAGTAGTGACGTGCCATAGTGAGCAGAGGCAGAAATCCGAAACAACAATGGAGGACAAAATCATTGTCGCTGTACATCTTCATACTTTTATAGAAACAGGAGTAAAAAGGATCTTGCTTGAAAGAAAGTGAGTGAGGAGGTCGGACAATCTGGTAAGTTGTAAAAAATGGTCTTTACTCAATTTGCTGTAATTTACAATTAATTTTCCGCTAATGAGTTGTTTATTCAGAGAAAGTGTGCAGAAAGAAGTGAGTCTGGGACACATACTTAAAGCAGAAGGAGAGCCCCTCTCATGACACAAATTGCGTCTGTTGTGAAGTGAATTTCGCGTGCGAATGAAGCGGTCAAACTCAAAATGTTCAAGCATCGAACTATGCTCGAATAGCGTGATTTATGGTGTGAACGCCCCATAAGACTCTCATTGAGCAATGCATGTATTAACAAACATCACATTCAAACACATACAACCCTCATAACTCAAAGAATAAAATTAATTGAGTCCATGAATCAAAAGGTGCCTGGAATGTCCCCTAAAACCCAATACCAACAATCAGAGTCCAGAACAAAAAAAGCAGTCCAAAAAACAAATCCCAGCAAAAAAAGGAAAAAATGTAGCCTGATGTGGTCATACTCAATTCTNAATGAAGCGTTAAGCGCGAGTGATTTACAAGTCAATGCAAAGACGCGAATAGACATCCTGCGGTGCGAATTGAGCATTTTGTGCATTTGAATTGCATACCGCGTGATTCATGCCAAACGCGCAAGTTAAAAAAATCTGATCTTTGGCGAAAATTCGCTGTAATTTACAATTCATTTTCCACTAATGAGTTGTTTATTCAGAGAAAGTGTGGAGAAAGAAGTGAGTCTGGGACACATACTTAAAGCAGAAGGAGAGCCCCTCTCATGACACAAATTTGCGTCTGTTGTGAAGTGAATTTCGCGTGCGAATGAAGCGGTCAAACTCAAAATGTTCAAGCATCGAACTATGCTCGAATAGCGTGATTTATGGTGTGAACGCCCCATAAGACTCTCATTGAGCAATGCATGTATTAACAAACATCACATTCAAACACATACAACCCTCATAACTCAAAGAATAAAATTAATTGAGTCCATGAATCAAAAGGTGCCTGGAATGTCCCCTAAAACCCAATACCAACAATCAGAGTCCAGAACAAAAAAAGCAGTCCAAAAAACAAATCCCAGCAAAAAAAGGAAAAAATGTAGCCTGATGTGGTCATACTCAATTCTAGTCAGAATATGAGTCTGATACTGCTCCATTGGGCTTTGATTATGGGGGCGTATTTCAACCGATCCAGGAAAGACCTCAATTGGATAGACCTACAACCAATCAGAGCTACAGAGTAAGTGACGTGTGTTGAGCGACGCATAGTTGTCAACAGAAGTCAACTGCACACATGCTGGAACTAGTAGAAGATGAGCGTAAACAATCTTTGCCGGTGTTGTAAAAATAATTTTAAAATCTTTTAAAATGAATGCGCTGTCGATATCTTCTATAACGGACGCGATGGCGGAATCTACACATCTCAGTTCTTCAGGTTCTTCAACACCAGCCATCATTGTTGTAAACTAATTCAACCCAAGCGCTCTTTGATGACGTGGCTGATTACGTTTCTGGTGATAATCTGTCAATCATCGCCCTGACAATGTGATTGGTCCGAACAGTTTCTGTTTGGGCATAATTACTCCTCTACGGATCGAGTCCAGACCGAACTTTCCCGACCTAAAAATGTTGTGGGCGGGGCTAAGTTCGGCTGACATCCAGGCTAGAAAAAATGTGTAAGAGAGGGAAAAAAAGTAAAAATAAAAACCCAACAGTCTCACCCACATTAACTTCTCAGGGATTTCTGGATTCCTAAGGCAATGCCACTGAAGAGGAAAAAATTATCCTCAAATGATCCCAGAAGGAGAAAACGTAATAATCCACTGGTAACAGGCCTAAAAAAACCACCAGGCAATCCTTCAGTCAGTGTGCCAGATCAAACTTAGTCCATTGCACTCGCACAGGTGAGAGCCTGCCATTTTCCAGCACCTTTGTTGGCCTGTCTTTCAAGCATGCCACCCCATTCAAGGACAGGTCTCTGCGGAACAAAAGAGGGGCGTCTCCCAATTTTGGGGTGTTTTCTAACTGGGAGAGGTGTTAACAACCCAACCAAAAAAGTATGGAAGCCACAATAGGCGCTTTTTTTTTTTAAGTACGGAAGCATAATGCTGCGTTCACACTGAACGCGAATTGCGCGTCAAATTCGTGTCAGACGTTTCTAGTTTGAACATTTTGAAGTTAGACGTGCGTCAAATTCGCTCTATTCGCACGTCTAAACAAAGTGTGTTCAGACATGAATTTGTGTCATGGGAGGGGCTTCTGCCTGGCATGCTACCTGTGCTACCCAGTGTATTTGCCGGCCTCCTTGCTAGATAATGGCAGATATGGATGTTGCTGAGAGAGTGGGTTAGCTTTATTTACTCCGGAAAGCCCATCAGCGGTGTCGGCGGACTCGCCGTGTCTGGGTTCACGAGATTATCCAGAGACGCTCTCAGTTTAGTGAGTTTCACCATTTACGTCTGGATGACGGCCGCTTTCGGCGGTACTTCCGTCTGTCTCGGTCCCAGTTTGACGACCTGTTGGCCCACATTGGTGCACGGATTTCGTCATAAACACGTGACTACCAAATCATAGTCCCTGATTGGTTAACGTGTCGCAAATATTCGCCAAAGTTCAGATTTTTCAACAAGGGCGTCAGACACTCGATTCACGTGTCAGACACGTTAACGCTCGATTCGCGCCGTACTGCTCTAGACGCTTGATTCATGCCGCAGGATGTCTAGACGCGTGTTTACATTGACTTAACGTGTAAATCAGATGCCCCAGATGCGTTCGGTGTGAACGCAGCATTAAAGGCCATTCATTATTTTTTTTTTTCTCATGATCACAACTACTTTTTTAATGTTTAGATCATGAGAAACAACTTATGTCAAATTAATAATGATAAATAAATAAATAAAATATTCCTAGCATGCAAGTTTTAAGATTACTCAATTTTTTTATTGCTTATTTATTTAATTATTATTATTATTATTTTGCATAAACTACAAATTATAATGACACTGGATGTAATTTTGTCACAATATGGCTACATTTCGTCATACTTATCCAGTCGGCGTCATTTGAGGTTGGGCATGGCCCAGGTGAAAAAATACCATAGTAATTGATAGTAAAATACTAGTGTAGTGTTTTTGAACCATACATTGTATGTAAATACATTTGAACGTAAATTGTAGTATACTGTATATATTATAGTATTTACAACACTTTGTTAATGAATGTTACAGCATAGGCTGTAGTATACTTTAGTTTTTTATACAGTAAGCTGAATGTATTGTAGTATAATATACCCTATAGATTAAAGAAAACTTAGTACAGTATTGGGTAACATAATTTGTTTATATTATTATAGTTGTTAAATTACCACAGCAACTAGCTGATAAAATTACCACAACAAGTACTTTACTATAGTATGGTTCAAAAAACTATAGTATTTACTATAAATTACTACAGTGTTTTTTCACCTGGAGGGCTACAAGAATTATCATTAGTCAAATAGTTTCTTAAGGCTAGATATTTCGCATTCTTGTGCTACAAGTCTTGTATAATAGGCTAATTGATGCTCTTCAATATGAATAACACAGAAGAACACAACCAATGGCACACGATCAACAGCCTATTTTATTTAAATCTCTCTCATGCCAAATTTTATGTGCATAGTGTAAACCTTCGTCATAAAGGCTATTAAATTGACATAACAAGTGCACTATAGTCAACAGACAAGCAGAGAGAATAAGTAGGCTAGACAGTGCTTGCGATTTATAATTAACTGTCACGATCCCCAGTGAGAGTGCCCGTCATTGCCACCAGAGGGCACTCCATCCTGGACTACACACATCAATTGAAAACACGCAATTGCGAGTTATAAAGTCAGAATTCTGAGATATAAAGTCGCAATTAATCTTTTTTTTTTTTAATTGGCTATTTTATTTATTTTTGTGGAGTTTTTTTTTTTTTTTTTTTTTTT
>RJVU01071064.1:487851-515010 GCA_003731715.1 Anabarilius grahami
CCTAGTCTGATGATTCAGCTGTGCACAGATCCAGACGTTAATACTGGCTTGTCTAATGCCTTGAACATGGGCTGGCATATGCAAATATTGGGGTCATACATATTAATGATCCCGACTGTTACGTCACAGTCGGTGTTATGTTGAGATTCGCCTGTTCTTCGGAGGTCTTTTAAACAAATGAGATTTATATAAAGAAGGAGGAAACAATGGAGTTTAAGACTCACTGTATGTCATTTCCATGTACTGAACTCTTGTTATTTAACTATGCCAAGGTAAATTAAATTTTTGAATCTAGGGCACCTTTAAAGCTAAAAATGACTGCTATTGAAATCTGAAGTCTGTATGAAAGAGCGCCGTCTACTACTACACATTCTGAAGCTCGCAATGATTTCAGTGTCGGCTGTCTCACTCACTATACAAGAACTTCATCTGCAGAGCTGCTCTTAGTTATTTTATTAATATTTCACTGTTTAATTTGATAAAACTATTAACAATTGTCATATCATATCATATATCACAGCCGCTGTGCTGAAAATGTGCCACTAAGCGGCTGTTGGCAGCTATCATGCTTTTTATGGATGGAACATCGAAACCTTCGTTCATGGATGACTGGAGGGTGTGCGCGAAGACGGGCACTGATTCCCAAAGTCCTCGATTCGCCAGAGCCATATTACTCGTGTTATCATGAACACACACAATTACTTTGTCCGAGCTTGACAGCCACTGTTTTTCTCTGGCATCTTTTAGCCACTTGGCAATGTAATGGCAAGTTAGTGTGATCTCTTCTCCAGACACCCTCATCACTCTTGATGTGTCAGTTTAGCGTGTCATTACTGTAAGCTGTGTGAATTGTTGAACACATCGTCACTTCTCTAGTGTCCATCCATTTTACAAACAGGACCTTTCCATGTTGGAGCCAACGAATGTCTCCTCATTTGGCCTTCTTGCTGAGGTCGTTGGTCTTGGTTTTTGGAAAGCCCTGTCTGTTAGGGCGTATGGTGCCACATGCCAGAGTCTGTTTGAGCAGCAAATCCAGAAAAAGGGTTGGGCTGGTATAAAAAAATTTCCATAAAGATGTGATAGCCCTGTCCAAGCAGACTAAAATCCAAAAGCTGCATTACTGATTCATAACTGAGGACTTTACCTGTGTTCATGGATGATTTTCCCTCATAAACAAAAAAGTTCCAAGTGTAACCAGACAATGAATCTGCAAGGACGAACAATTTGTATCCCCATTTTGTTGGTTTGTCCTTCATATACTGTTTGAGTCCAGTTCTTGCTTTTGATGCAACCATTTGCTCATCCACTGCCAGCTACTTTTGTGGGTGAAAGTATGCCTTGCATGCTGAAACAATGCTGGTATAGAGAGGTTTTATTTTGCAAAGTCTGTCATAGTCAGGGGTTCCCTTTTTTCTTGCATTCTCTTCATCATCTTTTAGGTCACAAAGATGAAGATTCCAAGAAATAGCACAAAACCGCCTTCTGGACATCGCAAACTGAGGAAAGGGAAAACTATAAATGTCCTTCCTTGCCCAGTAATCCACAACAGACTTTGCTTTTACCAATCCCATATAGATAACAATACCTACGTAGGTGAAAAAGTCTTTCACATCAAGTGGTTTCCAGCTGAATTTCTTTCCAGCCTCAGCCCTCTTCTCAGCAAAAGTATTTGTGCTCCTTATGATCATGTCAATAACAGATGTGGTAAAAAAATTGCTGAAAAAGCTATGCTGATGATATGCAAATTTACATTCATTCTAAATCTGGTCAATCTGTGGATGTTTCTTACCTTTTGTTTTATCTGTGTAGCAAATTAGCTCAAAATAAATATGAATAACTAGTTATAATTAATTATTAATATTTGGATCAGTTAATAAAATTAACTTAATGTAATAAAATTAATATTACAATCAATTAACCTGTTGTCCAATGAACGCACAGTGTTAATTGTTTATTAATTCTAAGAAATGTTCATTTCCAGGTTATGGGAAATAACAATCTTATTGTACAGTACTACTCAGAGCCTGTAGTCAGGATCTGCATGAATAGGGACTCCAGTATATGAGCGCAAAACACGGACAACTTTACGTGTGACATGAACAAGGCTTTATTAACTAGACTAAACACTTAACTACTCTAACATTCACACACATACATGCATACAGTTTACCGAGAGAGAGAGCTAAAGCAGAGTACAGGAAGCAAGAAGTTACAGCATTGTTTGACATTCAGCAGATCAACAGCCTTGAGCAAACCATCAGTTTAGTTTTAACAGGCCTTCTTTAAAAGGGGTAAGGATACTCAATGTATCCGATGATGAGACTAAGTTTGATACTTGCATGTCTCTCCAAGTTGAATTAAAACTGTCCTGATGCAATTTGTGGAGACTCCCGTTGAATCTTTGCTGATATTGTCTTGATGAAAGAGAACCAGTTGGATTCAGAGGATCTTTGGTGAATGGAAGTTTCTAGGCAGAAGCCTGGCACAAGCTTGGGGTTCCGTAGAAGCTTCTAGCTTCTACAGCATCATCTTAACATCATCATTTGTCAGTAAAAGAGAAGAAGAAGAGCAGGAAGAGAAGAAGAATTTGATCTTGTGAACAGTGAATATAAGGGGTGAAGATGTCACACCCTCTTGAGGTGTCTGAGCCAATAAGGAGTTTCCCTTTCAGAGGGAAGTTTTACGAGTCTTTGTTCTGTAGCAAGATATTAGCATAAGACCCTGGATTGGATGAATGAGAGAATAACCTTCTAGATTCTTATAATACTAATATGTCACAGAGTTAGTAACATGTAACATAAATGACCAAATAGGAAATGAAAGTTGGAGTCCGTAGATACCAAACATGTTGCCAATCTCAGTTAACTATGAATTCCAGCTCTGGAATATATTAATACTCAAAATAGTTCAAAAGAGAAAATTAACACACAGAATAAAGCCTATAAAAGGAAAGTCATGAGATGGGAAACTTGGATACATTTATACATCTCCCAAGTGGTTATATAGAGAATACATAGGATTAAGAGAGTTTATTTGTCCTTCTCAGGAAGGAGGAGTCACTAGTCACTAACATTCTTTCTGATCATAAAAGTACCCTGTATCTGTAACAGGACACCTAGTTCTGTCTGTTTGTTAGCTACATTTGGGATGCTGGTTGCAGTTTTAGGGGGATGGGTTCACAGATCTTTGATAGTGAGAGTGAGTTTATGGGTAATTCATTAAATACAATGAATGATTGTGTGGCTGATTGATCCAGACGCTACATCCCCCCTTTTCGATCGTTGTTGTTCTTTACATTTACATTTATGCATTTGGCAGACGCTTTTATCCAAAGCGACTTACATTGCATTATACTCTACATTTGTATCTGAGTATGTGCAATCCCTGGGATCGAACCCATGACCTTGGCATGGCTGGCTTGTGCAGGGCTGCGTGGTGTTGCGTGAGTGGTCAGAACTTCTCAGTACATCTCAGGTAAGTACTGTTCAAGGAGCTCTCTTACTTGCGTTAGAAGCTCCTGTGGGTCTGATACAGGCGTGTCCAGTCGTCCTTGAGCTACCTGCTGTTGGAGATCCTGCGGTGTCTGCAGGAAGAGGATGCT
Source organism: Anabarilius grahami (assembly GCA_003731715.1). Classification (NCBI taxonomy): domain Eukaryota; kingdom Metazoa; phylum Chordata; class Actinopteri; order Cypriniformes; family Xenocyprididae; genus Anabarilius; species Anabarilius grahami. The sequence continues at coordinate 491,453 of RJVU01071064.1, forward strand.
CCCATCCATAGCTTCTCCCTGTGGTAGGTCTGGTACCTGGGTCTGTCTGAATTAATCCTTCCCCTTCTGTAGCTGCAGAGGATTTCGGGAAATTGGCTGATAAGGTGTCAAGCAGAAGGCTTTTGCTCCCCCCTCTGTACCTCTGTGCTTGGCTGGGGGAGGTTCTTCTGCTGACTCCATGTGGTGAAGTGAGATGTTTCTCCTGCAGTGGTTCTGTTTGCTGCAGGTAAGAGAGTCTCAGTTCTCTTTGGGCCATGTCAAGTTCATCTTTGGTGTTGTCCAGGTGATGTTCACAGGCCCTGGTTCTGGCGTCTTTGTCCAAGAGCTCAGAATTTGCTGTTTTTAACAGTGACTCTTTGTGAAAGAGTTCCTTTTCCAGGTCCTCTCTGGCTGCCTTTTCCAGCTGCTCTCCTTGCTGAGCAGCTGTCAGAGCCTTTCGAAGTTTGTGGATTTTCTTCTGTGTCTCTATTCGGTCAGGGTCCTTGTGTCTGTCCCGAGCCTCCATCTCTAGCTGGTCTATGTGGCTTTTAGCATGCGTCAGCTCCTTGTGAGTCTCTGTGATCTGGAGTTTGAGGTTGTTCACCTCCTGTTTCAAAACAGTGAGGTTGTGGGCCAGGATGAAGTTGACTTCAGTCAGATCATTGTGATCATACCTCTGGTTTGAGTCATCTGCCTTTACTTCTCTTCCATCTTTGTCCAGTTGCTTTTGGCTCTGGTGCTGTAAGTGATCAGCAGCCCTGGTTAGGAGGGTGTTCCTCACGACACCTAGCCAGTCCTTTTGGTCTGCCATCTGGGCAGTTAGGCTGAGCATCTGCAACATTTAGGCACGCTTGTGGTGAGAGTAAGGGCAAGAGACTAATGCAAGATCAAACAGAATTTGGAGCTGAAGGCACAGTGGGCAGCTAGGTTTAATAAATGACTTAAGATGGTTCTTATGGTCAAATTATGTCTCAGAACTTGCTGATGGCTCACAACAGGCTTGACCTCTGAACAAATGGAAAAGAGAAAGGGAGAGGAAGAGGAGAGCTTTCCTATTAGATTGTGTTTATTAGTGGTGCTCAAAATTATGCCATAGCAATCGTTCAGATTACTTTTGTAGCTGGCTCATAAAATTGAAACAATTGTTGTAAATAAACAAAATCAAGAAGGAAAGTGTGTCTAACTACTTGTGGTTCTATTGGGAATTTAAACCACACGAGACCAAAAAGGAAAATGTAAATAAATCACATAGATGAACGAAATAATACTAGTAAAAACGAATAGCTGACTGCTATTATGATTAAAATCAATAAAAGATTTAAAGAAGTGATTCAAACAGCAGAATGACCTGGTATTGGGAATAGTCAATAGCACTAATGATTAACAATTAGATTAGCTTTGGAAATCACTCTATAGTTGGTCACAGCTGCAGCGTGTTCAGGGCCACACCATGTGTGTGTCCCTCCCTGAAGTTTAGTCAACGTGCTATTGAAAAATCTCAATAAATCCTAGAATTCTTCTTTAGCTAAACAGTTTACATGTAATTAAATTTAGATTTAATTACCCTAGTAACTGCAGATTTAAGTGAACAGTGTTCAGGGAGAAATGCACCTAAGTGCAGGTGAAATTAGCTGAGAAGAATTAAAGGTAAGGAAAGAGAAAAATCAGAAAACCAGGAATGTGGTTAAAGGAAATTGGTTTAGATCAGTTCACACTGCATACACACAAGCTATAGTTAAGGCTTCACATGAATGATGCTAACCACTAACTGTAGAAGCTATTAGTTAGCTTAGCCTGAGCGGAAGGGCTGCTAGGTGGGGTTAGCTTAGCCACCTAGCCTGGTTTGTTTACAACATGGCATCAGAAGGTGATGAGTTAGCACTTCCTGTGACAAGTCGTTGTCATGGGAACCAATGCACCTCAGAGCAATTCCAACAGTTCATGAAGACTGTCTGCTCATTTCAAACAAGTTACGTATAGAGTTAAAATGTGACGCTTATACTTTCAGATTTTCAAAAGCTTGATATTACATTCAGTAAAATGCAAATATGTTTTGGCATTTGCACATTTTCAACTTCTTGTTTAAAGAGTAATTATACAGTTTTGCTGTAAGTCAAAGCTCGTTTAAGCATACATAGTTAGCTACATTTGGGATGCTGGTTGCAGTTTTAGGGGGATGGGTTCACAGATCTTTGATAGTGAGAGTGAGTTTATGGGTAATTCATTAAATACAATGAATAATTGTGTGGCTGATTGATCCAGACGCTACATCTGAGATAAAGACATGGATGGCTAACTATTTTCTGTATTTGAATAGTTCTAAGATGGAAATTATGCTTCTTGGCTCGCACCATCAATTGCGTAGCACTAGTGCCATCACATTATCTATTGATGGTTCTGTTTTAGTGCTGCAAGATAAGTTGAAGAATCTCTTTTGATTGACATGTGGAACCCATATATAGCATGTGGTTAAAACAACCCACTTTCATCTCAGAAAATATTGCACGTTTATGGCCCGTTTTGTTCTTTACTACAGCTGAAAGATTAATCAGCTTTTTTTGTGTTTGGCAGCCCATATCCTGACTGGGGCTAGAGTAGGTGATCAAATAATTCCTGTTTTGGAACCTCTGCACTGGCTCCTGGTCGGGTACTGAGGCGGACATTTCATGAGAGTGGCATATTGATTCTGAATGTGTATATCAAATGTAAAACAGTTTAAATCATTCTGTTTACTTTATCACTTCGCTCACTCCAGTACAAGGTGTAACGTGTCCGTACAGTGCACACAAATTTACACCGTTTATTGAATAAATAAATCCTGATATGTGTGTAAAAAATTGTGTACACACATTTCTTTGCTGATTTTGTGTACGCAACGTTTATACATCAGGCCCTAGGTGTAAATCTGAATGTCTCCCTCATTTACTTCTGATCCGATCAACCAAAATGCATCTTAATACCAGATGTAAATGGGGCCTTTGTTGGTTTAGATTTGTTGCTTTGTGCCATTAAACTAGGGTTAACTTGTATTTGTTTTTGTTTTGCATTAGACCTGATGCAGCTGATAGAGGACCGTCAAGAACTGGATGAATTTGTCCACATGAGAATTCACACCGGAGAGAAGCCTTACACCTGCCTACAGTGTGGAAAGATTTTCAGTCAAAAAAAAAACCTTAAAATCCACATGAGAGTTCACACCGGAGAGAAGCCTTTCACCTGCCAACAGTGTGGAAAGAGTTTCAGTCAAAAAAGAAACCTTAAAATCCACATGAGAGTTCACACCGGAGAGAAGCCTTTCACCTGCCAACAGTGTGGAAACAGTTTCACTCAAAAATCAGGCCTTAATGCCCACATGAGAATTCACACTGGAGAGACTCCATTCACCTGCCAACAGTGTGGGAACAGTTACAGTCATAAATCAAGCCTTAATGTCCATGTGAAAATTCACACCAGAGAGAACCCAAGGTTTTCTAAAACCATGTGTATACCAGAACCGGCACAAAATTCTCTTTATAAAACCCAGTCAGCGGAAGATTGTGAGTACATGCATCTCTACCCCATCTCCTCCATTAAAAATAAATTTCCTTTAAATAATCCTTTAAATACATTTCCATTAAATAAATAATCCTCTGATACATGCTAATAAAAATCGTTGCACGGCATATTAGGTAGTATCTAAGCGAAAGTGCTTTTCTTCCTGTTTTCTTCCATACAAAAACTATACAATATATGACGCAAGCGTGCTCCGGCCCGGAACGTTAAGTGCAGTGTGAGTGCAGGACAGCAGAGGAGTGGGAGGGGGGACAATAGCGCTCGAGCTTGGTTCAAGGCAACCGTGCCTAGTGTGAGTACACACAAAGTGACCTTAACTGTAGTTATAATTAGTGGAATTGAAGCATTAACCATTCAAGATGTAATCCAAAATTTAGTGTTCAGCAGAATCATTCTGTTCTCTAATGGCTCTTGGGTAAAAACTGTTCTTAAATCTATTAGTCTGTGATGCAATAGACCTAAAGCGGCTACCAGAGGGCAGCTTGACAAACAGGTGATGTCCAAGGTGGGATGGGTCTTTGAGCATATTGGTCAGACGACAAGAGCTGAATAAATGTTCTAGTGAGGGTAGGCAAGTCTCCGATGATTTTCTGGGCTGTACTGATGACCCTTTGGAGGGCTCTCATGTCTGCTGCTGAGCAGCTTGCAAACCACACAGGAATGCAATACGTCAGTACACTCTTTGGTGCTGTGATATAAGGACACTAGCAGGTTTCGCTGCAGTATATTTTGCTTAAGGATTCTCAGAAAACTAATTCTCTTCTGTCCCTTTTTGACTATTTCAGTGGTGTTATAAGCCCATGAGAGATCTGCAGCAATATACACTGATCAGGCATAACATTATGAGCACTGACAGGTTAAGTCAATAACAATGATTAACTTTTCATCAAGGCACCCGAGTTAGTGGGTGGGATATATTAAGCAGCAAGTGAACATTTTGTCCTCAAAGTTGATGTGTTAGAAGTGGGAAAATTGAGCAAACATAAGGATCTTCAAAACTGCAGCTCTTGTGGGGTGTTCCCAGTCTGCAGTGGTCAGTATCTATCAAAAGTGCTCCAAGGAAGAAACAGTGGTGAACCAGTGAATTGATGCACGTGGAGAGCGAAGGCTGACCCGTGTGGTCCGATCCAACAGACGAGCTACTGTAGCTCAAATTGCTCCAGAAGTTATTGCTGGTTCTGATAGAAAGGTGTCAGAATACACAGTGCATCACAGTTTGTTGCGTAAGGAGCTGCATAGTTGCAGACCAGTCAGGGTGCCCATGCTGACCCTTGTCCACTGCCGAAAGAGCCAACAGTGGACACGTGAGCATCAGAACTGGACCACGGAGCAATGGAAGAAGGTGGCCTGGTCTAATGAATCATGTTTTCTTTTACATCACGTGGATGGCTGGATACGTGTGCCTCACTTGCTTGTGGAACATATGGCACCAGGATGCACTATGGGAAGAAGGCAAGCCGGCGGAGGCAGTGTGAGGCTTTGGGCAATATTCTGCTGGGAAACCTTGGGTCCTGCCATCCATGTGGGTGTTTATTTTAACAGGTACCACCTACCTAAGCATTGTTGCAGACCATGTACACCCTTTCATGGAAACGGTATTCCCTGGTGGCTGTGGCCTCTTTCAGCAGGATAATGCTCCTGCCACAAAGCAAAAATGGTTCAGAAATGGTATGAGGAGCACAACAACGAGTTTGAGGAGTTGACTTGGCTTCCAGATGTCAGTTCAATCGAGCATCTGTGGGATGTGCTGAAGAAACAAGTCTGATCCATGGAGGCTCCACCTCGCAACTTACAGAACTTAAAGGATCTGCTACTAACATCACATACCACAGCACACCTTCAGGGGTCTAGTGGAGTCCATGCCTCGATGGGTCAGGGCTCTTTTGGCAGCAAAAGTGGGGCCAACACAATATTAGGAAGGTGGTCATAATGTGCCTAGGAACTCGAAAACAGGGACAGTTTCTACACGGTCCCTATTTATGTATAAAGGTGTCTTGACTACACTGTTCTTTCTGAAATTTCTTATGAGTTCTTTTGTTTTTGAGCAGTTCAGTCTGAGATTATTGTCTGACCAACACACTGCCAATCTTTGGACTTTGTCCCTATAAGCAGTTTCATCCTCTCCTGAAATGAGTCCAACCACAGTTGTATCGTCGGAAAACTTATGACTTTGTCCCCACTCACCCTACAAACAATAAGTATAGAGAGAATAAATAAGAGGACTCAGAACTCAACCTTGTGGGACACCTGTGCTAAGTGTCAGGGTGGAGGACAGGTGGAGACCAAGTCAAATAGTCTGAGGGCGATTTGTCAAAAAGTCCTTGATCCAATGACCGATGGATTGGGAAAAGCTCACATCTGCAAGCTTTGTGACCAATCTGCCCAGAATTACTGTATTAAAGGCAGAGCTAAAGTCTATAAAGAACATCCTTACATAATTACCTTGATGTTTCAGCTGGCTCAGCGTAGTGTGAAGAGCAGTAACGACAGCATCCTCAGTAGATCTATTATTCTTTAAGCGAACTGGAATGGATCAAAAGTAGGTAGAAGACTGTCTTTAATATGTTGTAGGACCAGCAAAGTATTTCAAATTGACTGGTGTTTGGTCAATAACCATTTAAGCTACTGAAGACTGTCTTTTTTTGGCAGTGGGATAATTGTGGATTGTGTAGCGAGAGACTGATTTGTGAAAGATTTTTGTGAAAACCATGGGCAGCTGATCTGCGCTTGAGTTCAACACTCTTCCTGTCACGCCATCAGGGCCGACCACCTTCTTTGGGTCAATCACCCTAAGAACTCGTCTCACATAATGCTCTTCAGAGAAATATTCTTACTCTTACAAATACTCTTCACTAAAATATAATAGTCAACATTTGAAGTGGATCAAAAAAGTTAATCAAAGTTGTCCTAAGAAGGTTTTAGGAAAACTTTGATGAAAGGTTTTGATCCACTTCAAATGTTGACTACTGTATTTTCTCAGAACATGAGATCTGCTACTTAAAGTGGAATTATGCACCAAGAAAACCGTGCTGTAGTTAAAACATTAAGAGACTTGAATTTGTCTCCCTCATTAACTTCTGAACTGATCGCCCAAAACGCATCTTAATATGAGGTGTAAACAGGGCCTTTGTTGGTTTAGATGTGTTTTGTGCCACTAAACTAAGGTTAACTTGTATTTGTTTTTGTTTTTCTTTAGACCTGATGCAGCTGAAAGAGGAGAGTCAAGAAGTGGAGGAAATGGAAGAGAAAAATCATTATAGGAAAGATCATGATTACATAACTGAAGAAAAATCTATTAGTTGCTTTATGACAAAAAAAGTCTCTTCACAAAAAAGAGCTCTGAATACAGAAACTAGAAGTGATTTCACCTGTCAACAATGTGGAAAAAGTTTCTCTAGAAAAACGAGTCTTATTGGCCACATGAGAATTCACACTGGAGAAAAGCCTTTCACCTGCCAACGGTGTGGAAAGAGTTTCACACATAAATCAAACTTTTATCTCCACATGAGAATTCACACTGGAGAAAACTCATTCACCTGCCAACAGTGTGGAAAGAATTTCAGTCAAAAACGAAACCTTAATGTCCACATCAAAGTTCACACTGGAGAGAAGCCTTTCACCTGCCAACAGTGTGGAAAGAGTTTCACTCAAAAATCAAACCTTAATGTCCACATGAGAATTCACACTGGAGAGACCCCATTCACCTGCCAACAGTGTGGACACAGTTACACTCATAAATCAAGCCTTAATGTCCACATGAAAATTCACTCTAGAGAGCCAAATGTGTGGAAAGAGTTTCACTCTAAAATCAGGCCTTAATGTCCACATGAGAGATCACACAAGAGAAGCTGTTCACATGTGATCATTGTGGAAAGATTTTTTCACATAAAGGACACATTAAGGAACATATGAAAGTTCACACTTGAGAGAAGCCATTCACGTGATCAGTGTAGACGTAGTTTCAGATGTAAAGTAACTCTTAAAACCAACATTAATTTAAACAAGAGTAAATGGCAGTAGAATATCAATATCAAAAGTTGTCACAATTGTCTGTCTTCCCTGATAGTGTGGTATCTTCCAATGTGTGAATCATTGATTCTCCAAAGTGGGTGGAAGTTCACCTCCTGCAGGTAACGCAGCCCTCCCTTGAGTAAGGGGTACTGTACAAGTTTATATTTCCAGTGCAGACCTGAGTTCTGAACAGTTAAAAGAACAGTTTTTATTTTTACATCAGCAGGGCTTCTCCTTTGAAGAACATGATTAAGTCAGAGAGTCTGTTTGAGAGTGTTGCCATCTCATTTGTTTTAGGAAGTTTGTGCATTGCTGCAGGATATGTTGGAGGTTGGTATCATTCAAAAGTGCTGTAGTATATGGGCCTCAACAAAAGGTTTGGTAAAGAAGAAAGACCGGGCTCTTTGTTTTTGTTTAGATTACAACAAACTGAACAAGGTAGCACATAAAGATGCATTTCCTCTACCCCAGGGATGGGCAGCTTCGTCTCCTGCAGAGTTTAGCTCCTATCCTTTAGCTTTCTAATAATCCTGAAGAAATTGATTAGCTTGTTCAGGTGTTTTTGATTAGGGTTAAAGCTGAACTCTGCAGGACAATGGCCCTCCAGGACCGAAGATCTCTGCTCTGGCCCAAATAGAAGAGTCACTGACCATGTTGTCCAAAGCTTTTTTTCTTTTTTTGTTCAACTTTGGATCTTGCAAGTTATTGACAGACCTATCATCGGGATGTTACCAGGACCTAAAGGCTGGTTAACACTGTGCGATTTATAACAGTCCTTTAGGATTGTTGCTTGTCAGACTGTACGAACATGATCCTCATGTCACACTGTGGGATCTCAGCTGTCATTAATGTCAGACTGTACGACAGTCAAGATGCGTTAAAAACGGATGCGTGCATGAAATCTTGTCCGGAGTTTTACTTCATCAAAACATACACATTCGGTGACAGTGAGCTGCATTACACACGGGACTGAAATGGTGGCTAACAAAGACATCTCTAGCGTTAATTTTAATCACGGCTTGTCTTGAAAAACGAAGACAATTTGACGTTCGTCGTAGGAGAAGTCACACTGCAGGATTGTGCGCCAAATCTTCTGACACTGCCAGAATTTCGTCGGAGGTAAAATTTGATCGCAGCGGTCATTAACCGGCTGTCTGTGAACATGTCAAACTAGCGATCAAAGACTACAGATTTTAGGCTAGGATTATAGGAATCTTTTAGGATTTGCAAAATTTGTCTCAGATGACCAAATCTTGGCCAAAATCGCACAGTGTGAACCCGGCTTTAGACAACTTTTATTACACCTGAGTTATATGAATTTGATCGGATGCCCTTTGGGCTTTGTAATGCACCAGGGACCTTTCAACATTTAGCCCTCTGGGGTCGGCAGAGGGGCCAGTGCAATCACTTGCATTTTTTCCTAACAAATACATCATTTGAAACTGTATTTTTATTTGCATACACAATAACAACAAAACTTTGTGCTTTTTTAAAATAAAGAAAACAAACGGTGCTCTTTCTGATGTCCGTCTCTGAACTTTCTGAAAAGCATCGCATAAATGAAGAGAAACTCACCGAATACTTGCCACACAGACATGAGAGATGTGTCTTTAGAAAGCTTGAAGTGTCTACTTTCCCAGGTATAAAATGCATACTTGAATGCACTTGAAAAATATACATTTACAAATATACATATACAATTGTGTTAAATACAATCAAGTACATTTGTAGAACATTCTCATTTTTTGTACTAAATAAAATTGTAAAATGTATACACTATAAACACTAATTAAAAGTATATTTCTACCTTAGTTGTACGTCAGTGCACTTGAATAAGTATACTAAATACCACTAATACTTAAATAGATTTTTAGTGCATTGAAATAAAGTATACTGCCACAAAAAAAAAGTTGTATTAGTATATTTCTTAAAAGTGTGCTTTGAATGTTTTGAATCTTAGTACAGTTTTATAATGTAATCCTAAATTTAAATTAAATCTGCTTAAATTAACAGATTGTTGGTGTGTTCATGCAGTGTTAGTCCTGGCTGTGTTTGGGTCTCTCTGGCCTTATTTCTGTTCTGGAAATTTCCTGTCAAGACAGTTTTGGATTAGTGTTGGATTCATGTCGGAGGATTGGTTTGCCCATTGCAGTCTCTGCGCTACCAAGAAATACTTTGCACCCGTGATGACCCATGTTATCTTTCCTTCTGTTATTTTTCTTAATAAACTGATATTTTCTGCATTCTCTATTGAATCCTCCTTATTTAATGTGACAGTACCATTTTTAAGACACCATTAACATGTAGTATGAAGTATATCGTAAAGGGATTTCTATGTCTGATGAGTACATTTAAAAGTGTATGAAAGATGGGTTCAAGTGTACTACATGTGGTAACTAAATAATTGTTTAAAATACAGAAATAGTATGTTAAAAGTACATTTTAGTTCATATTCATACTGTCTCAAAATAGCACAGTTGAGTACACTTATGACCACTGAGTGGTACCACTCGGCTCAGTACGGCATGGCTTGGCTCGCTTTATTTCGGTTTGCTTTTCCACTGTAGTTTAGTTGCGCCACCTCTACTGCCATGGATCCGCTCCTCGTCTACTGACCACGATACAGCCTTTTTTCTTTTTTTTTCAAGTTTGCGTGCGACAGTCATTTAAAGCAAGTGCGAAACGACTTGCACTTTAAGTACATTATGGAAGTGTACTGAAATAAGGTGTATTTTAGTGCACTTTTTTCACCTGGGTTTAAATTGTCATATTGAAAATGAATATTTCCTGTTTATGTAATCTATATGAAACCAATGAGAGGTACAATCTTTCCGTCTGAGCTCATTATTTTTAATGTGGCCACACCCACGCTATACACACGGTAATCATCCACATGAGCCATGTGAACCTGTAAATGCTCCCATCACCTCGATAAACAAAGCATCAAGCTTCATCAGATTCCTCTGCTTTTTATTGAGTTTGAAAGAAGACTCGCTCTGAGGAATAAGCCTTGAATTTATATAAGTTAACGTGTCATTGTTATATAAACTTTTACACATTTACTGGTTGAACTATTGGCATACAATAGTAGTAAGATTTATGAATATCTGCTCAAACTTAACTTTTTAGCACATAATAAACATCTATGTGTTATATAGGTATATGTAGAATTATATATAAGTTATACGATTATATATTTCTTTGTTTTATATGTTTGTCTATTTGTTCATATATGTTTACATATGTAGAACTATGGTCCAGTGAATTTGATTAGATTGTGCACTATTTTGTAAATAAACTCCAAAACAAAACACTATCTTTTAATCTCCTCACATTCCTTCTTCAGGCTGCCTTACACCATTCCACTTTGATGGGCCATTTGGGTAGGGTTAGAGAGGGGCCTTTCTCTTCCCAGGTGTGTTACATCAATATTCAGGGTCATAAAGCCTTTCTAACACAATTTGTGTTTTAGTACGAATATATATAATAAATATATTGTTTTTTGTGAATGAGTGGGCAGGGTGATTTTCACATAATTTTGTAATAATCCCTTACATTTATAATTCCTTATAGTATATTCCTTATATTTGTAGTATAAATCCAAGGCTACAAGATCCAGTTCTCAAAATTCTTATGAAAAAATATTCAGTATGGGTTTTATGGCCTTATTTTGGTGAGAAAAAAAGAGAAAAGTTACTAACCACTCATAATCTTCACTTTTTAAAAAATGCAAATGGAAAACACCTCAAGACCCTTTTGTTTGGCCAACCAAAGAAGGTCTTGCGGAGAGCTTAATTTTTTTTTTTAGGGGAATTGACACCAGCATGTGAGCAGACATTGTTTCGACTGAAGCAGGCACTGCAACAAGCACCTGTCTTGGTTTTTGCAGTTTATTCCTTAAACAGATTGGAGTAATCATGTGTTGCAGGATGGTAGCAAAAGAGTTATAGCCTATTGATGCAAAAACTTGAGAAAATGAGATCCAGGCAGTCCAGCAATGATTATGTTAGAGATTAAATTTGAATAAGGAATAACAAATTTATTAATTAAAAATTATAGAGACAAACAAATTCATTAAGTAATTAATAATTAATAATAAAATTTAGAGTATTGTAAAATCCAGAGTATTGTATCTAATAGATGAAGATCAGAATATACAGAAAGAAAGAACAATAATTAAGACATTTGCAGATAGAAGAGCAAAGGAGAAAAAGCTAAACTATCAACGACTCAGTCCATTTTATACCATAAGCATAGGGAAATTTTACATCCCACTCAAACTTATGTTTTGTTCTAATCAGAAAAGGTCAAATGGATTTATTCATTATGTCATAGACTGGTAAAGTGTCAAAAAATAGATATAGGGGTTGTTTTGACCCCCTTAAGGGAATTTTGCAAATCTTACATGTCAGCAGAAATAATAATGGACATATTATGATTAAGGTACATCAAGTTCAAATGAGCAACTAATTCTGAAACCACCATCACTTCTGCAGTACTTGGCAGGCGTCCAATATCTAACCATAAACGTGTCGACACGACCTGTCACATTGGAACACTTTAAAGAACAATTGAATATAGCAAGCATACATACTCTTAAAGATAAAATAAGAATAACCATAAGGGAGTACAATAAGAGTAAATACAATAATAAAATATGATGAGAATTAATATATGGATTAGGAGTACATGAATATATGAAATAAAAAATAATATTGATAAATCGTAAGCCATAAATGATTAACATAAAATATTAATAAAATGCATGAATATGAATATTGACCATTTTGTATCCACCACCTATGCTAGTTGAAACCTACATTCTTCTGAGTAGAGCTGTCAAAATTACAGTCTGTTTAAACTTAAGTTGTTGGCCTTAAAATGGGCCATCACAGAAAAGTTTCATAAGTTCTTGTTAGGTGCAGAATTTACAGTTAATACTGATAATAATCCTCTTTCTCATCTTTAGAGAGTTCTTCTTGGAAGTCTTGAACAGCGCTGGATTTTGTGGTTAGCTAGTTATCACCTCTAAATGAAGCACTGTGCTGGAAAGTCAAACACCAATGTGGATGCCCTCAAGCATGCCAGTAGGGGTTTGGGAGCCAGCTGATGAGCTAGATGGGGCGTGCGCCTGGCGAAAAATGCTTTTCACTAACAAATTGTGATTTTGTGTCACCAGGGGTGATGGTTGAATGGTGTTTTTTTTTGTCAAAGGAATGAGCATTACACTGAGGCCTGTACTCTGGAGTGGGATCATTTGGAGGTAAGGGTTCGTCATGGAGCTTGTTGTCATTGCAGGTAATCGCAATGCTGTGTGTTACAGGGAAGGCATCCTCCTCTCTCATGTGGTACCCTTCCTACCCTTTTGTCGTTACCAACAGAGTTCATTGGAACTTGCGACCATAGTTGGCAAACAATGCTTTAGGGAAACGCACCCCTGCACAGGTTTTAGAATCACTGCTCTAGGTCATTTCATAAATTAGTGAAAATAAATCAGTTTGCATTCACATGTGTGCTCATGAAAGCGATATATTTTTCGTAGTATCCTTTCAAGACTTAAGGGGATTTCGCATCATTTCAGTGTTGGCCAATGCCAGTATCTATGAAATAAAGTGTCAAATTGAATTTAACGCAACCCCATGCTGCGTTGCATGTTGGTTTAGCCTTGTAAGGTGGTGTGTAATGTTAAAAATGATCTCCTTATGCATAAAAATGTGACTGCATTGAAGTTGCCGAAAAATCGCCAACACTAATACATAGACATTTCTTAATACCAAGTATTTATACAAAATATTTTTATTGAACAGTAATATTTAATTAGCAAAAATAGCCATTATATAAGATATTTGTACAATAGAAAAAAAATATACATGTAAACAATTCAGTCAAAAGTAGGCAGTGGCACTTGTATGACATTTCAGTTAAATAAAATATAAAATTATAAACCTTATTTAGACCTCAGTCAAAATAATTTCCCCAGGAACAAATAATAGATTAATAAGACCAAAGATTGGCTGTTATATCCAAAATGAATTATATCTCATGTTTAACCACAGCAGATACAGAGTCAGCGGCGAATGTCAGAAGGACTTGCCGAGATAAGGCTGTTCTCGGCGGGTACATGAGTGCTCTGTGATCGGCCCGACCACACAATTCCGAAAACTTTTCAGCAATTTGTTTTATAAATAAAATAAACCAGATTTGATATTAAACACTATGTTCTTGCCTGAAAAACTTGTAAAACTACAATCTGTGACATAACAACAGCAATATTTAGAAAATTCCCAGCATGTCATCTTAAAATAGATTATTTTACACATGAATCTAAAAAACCTACATCCCTTCACAAAATAAAATCATATACTCTTCTGTTTCTTGCTTATCGACTTGCAATTTATTACCAGTATTATCACCAACATGTTTTGCATCTTTGTTCTTCATTTAAATCTGATCATTTCATATCAGACTTTCACTAAATTATGCAACGGTAATAACAAGTATCTGCTTAATTATATGATAGCCTGAGGCAAGTTCATTAAATTCTGAAAGTCTTTACATGAATATTCTTGTCTTTACCATGTTAAATAGTCTGCGTCACAATCCGTCTCTTCTGACATGGACCCATTTTGTTCATTCATTTTTCCTGTATGGGTCACCAGATATCCTGACGTTGCCTCCTCTTCCACATCTGATGTCATTTCTGTCTGTATGGGTACACAAAGCTGTCTGTGCATCTCTTTTTCCTCAAGTAGGATATCTTCTGTCTGTTCTTCCAGTTCACAGGTGTGAGATGTAGATAAATCTAGGACTGTTTTGGGTAGCAGAGGTTTACACACATCTTCCTCATCCAAATCATCCTGTGGTCCCAGAGCCCTCAAAGTGACTGAAAACAAGTTAATGTTCCTTGAACCTTCTTCATTCCCTTTTGATTCTAAACGAGTATTTTTGACTTCAAGATGTCGGTTTCTATCTTCAAACACTTCTGATATGAAGTCGTTTTTACACTCAGGTTCATCATGATGTATTTCTTCCATGGCTGCTTTCTTTGCATGGTATATAACAGAACTGTTATGGAGGGGCGACGCTGAAACTACAGCCTTCTCTTTGCTTTTATTAGTTCCCGAACCACTGTTATTAATTACACAACCCGTGTAGTTGCCGTCATCCTCTTCATCACAGTCTTCCTCGTCCTCTGTGTCAGCCTGTGAGAACAACAGTAGATGAACTTTCAATAAACATGTTCCATGTGGCAGTGTAAAATAAAACAAAAAAACAAACAAAATTATAATTACAACAAAACATTGCCATTATAAAGCTTGGATGTGTCAGTATATTTATTAATATAACTCAGATTGTGTTCATCAGAAAGAAGAAAGTCATATACACCTAGGATGGCTTGAGGGTGAGTAAATCATGTGGTAATATTCATTTTAAAGTGAACTAATCCTTTAAAATCAAGAGTTTTTCAAACTCTGTACAAACCATATATTCAATAGATTTCAGAAATGAAAGAAAAATTCATTTATAGTGGCGAGCTACCCGAGTGATCAGCATCAGGACTATATATATATTTACACACATCCCATCACAAAGCTTTAAAACAAATATACATAAAATATACATAAAATTAGCTAAATTCATATTGTAGTTCTTTATTAATTGGATATTACTAAAGAAACAGACCTTGTTGACATAGTTTTGCTCATGCTGCTGGTTTTCTGAATCTTCCTCCACATTCAGTGTTTTGTTGTTTCTGGTGGGATAATTTTTAGATGGACTATTTGACTGAGCATCAGTGGAAGACACTCTCTCATATAATGTCTGTTCAGGAATCAGATACTGGGCTTGAACCGTGTTACTCTAAATAAGAAAAAACAGCAAAACAGAAAGAGTTGAACAATCATTATTTGTGGTAGGAGGATACATGAGACAAACTCATGGCTCTTGCTCCATCTCTACTAGTCAAAGGTTTGGACACACTTGAACGATTCACACTTGTATGATTCTTGTTATGTACACTTTTGCTCAAATATTATTGTAGCACAGTTTTTGTTTAGTTAAAAAACAAACAAAAAAACACCTCAGACTCCGGAGGGGATTATCCCTGCTATTATCATGAATCTGAATGCTTGACTTGACAACTGTGATGATATGATGGATGTAAGTGTTGAGTAATGTTATTATCTTGATAACCTTCTTGCCTTCATGTTGTGTTTTTTTTTTTACAAAAGAGGCAGTGAAGTGTTGAGATCAGCAAGAAACATAGGGCCCTATTTTAACGATCTGAGCACATGGTCTAAAGGCGTGTCCGAATCTACTTTTGCTTGTTTAACGATGGAAAAAATGGTCGGTGCACATGGTCCAAAAGGGTTGTACCTCGTCTCTTAACGAGTCATGGGTGTGTTTCTGGCGTAATGTGGAATAAACCAATCAGAGTCTCATCTTCCATTCCTTTTAAAAGCCAGTTGAACTTGCACCATGGCGGATTCGCTGTTTACATGGCAGGATTTGCAAGCGGAAAGACTGAACGCTTCAACAGAGAGGAATCCTTTTATTTTTAATATTTAAAAATGTTTGTGTGCTGCTTTGTGTAACAAGCAGAGTGTATGCGTGTTGTGCACCCGCCTATTGGAGCATATTACTAAGGCACCCTTTAAATTAGGGTTGTTCCGATTCCGATACTAGTATCGGAAATACCGCCGATACCACAAAAAATTCTGGCATCGGTATCGGCGAGTAATTAAACTCACGTACCGATCCGATACCATTTTCTTAAACAATACCTAGTTGTGCCCGCTATCTTTGCTTAACGCAGCAAATCGGAAATCAATTCTTCTTCGCGTCTCAGAATGCAAACACAGGAAGTTGTGCTGTGTTGCCACAAGCTGTTTAGAGCAGCGGAGAAGTGAAAACGCGCTAGCAGTATGTCTGCTGTTTGGCAGTATTTCAGACCAGTAAAACGGTCACATGTCTCATATGCAATGCTGCAATTTCGAGGGGTGGCACAAGTATCGGCAACTTTAACACAAATAACTTAATAAAGCATTTGAATACGCGCCACCCCGCGCAACACGATGGTTACAGAAAGGCTAGGACGGAGAAGGATGAGGCGTGCCAGCTTCATTCAAACAAAGAGAAAAGTTTTCAAAAGACAAATAAAGATAACCGACAAAATTGTCGGGTTTATTGTTCTGGATGAGCAGCCGCTGTCAGTCGTCAAAAACGTGAGATTTTTATTTAACAAAATTGTTTCTGGACTTCAAGTTTTGAAAGAGATTATTTTCTTATATAATTATATTCCTAGATTTATTTGTTGTACTGTTTTTATAGTTATATTGTAAAACTGAAATACCCTTTTCAGTTTACAGTGTTAGATTTGCGGCTGCATTTGAAGTTCTTTTTCCCTTAAAATAAATAAATAATATAACTGACAAATGTATGTCAGATAATAAAAATACTCTCGTTCACTGTATGTATTTGTTCTTGTTTTATTAAGGGATAAGTCTGAAGCACACCATAAATAATTCTATCAATTCATACAGGGCTAGTAGTATATATATACATACAGACACACACCCAGGTATCGGATCAGTACTCGGTATCGGCCGATACACTGAGCTCAGGTATCGGAATCGGTATCGGGAATGGAAAAGGGGTATCGGAACATCTCTACTTTAAATAACAAAAAAATACTGAGCCATTGACTTTAGACTAGGTTTTAGTTGGTCAGTGGTGCAGCCGTTTTCAGTAACCTCAAAAAAGCAACACACCAACAATGTGCCTGAACACACATTGTGTTCAGACCAGTAGGCTGAAACTAGCAAAAAACACTTGCGTCATGCCTGGCGTTGCATTGCACCGGGTGTATGATAGGGCCCTACGTGTCACTTCTGAGCAAGGAACAGTTAATGGGCCTTTTATCAGCCTGGGGTGTGTTTCCCAAAAGCATCATTAGCAAACTATGGTGGCAAACTCCATCGTTACCAACACAGTTCATCAATTCAGTGTTTCCCAAAGCCACATTTCCAACAAACATTGTTGTGTTCTTGGAACTGCAGCTCTCAAATTGTGGTTAGAAGGTTCAGTTCACTCGGTTATTAATAATATTGATTTTATACAACAGTTCAATAGCAGTATTATTGATGTAACTGCACTGACACGATTGGATGAGCACAAAACATAACCAGTTCTTAAAACAAAAGTTCTACAAGGTAATAAAAAATTGTTTAAAATTAATATTAAAAAAATAATGATGTAAAGGAAAATGTTTAAAAACTTCCTAAAGAAATATAGAAAATTTTGCATTTGAATGCAGACAGGATCTTACCAGGGATGCAGGAAGAGGGGTCTTCAGCTTACATAGAGATCCAGTGTAAAAGAGACTCGACGCCAACACCAGCACACATAAACCTGACACTGCTGCTCCCAGTGACCAACTCATTAAATTTAACGCTGCAGAGAGACAAACATACAGAAAAAATCTAATTTAGTCATTTGAGCAGATGCTTGCAATGTAATGTGACTTTTACAAAAACATGCATACTGTAGCTCTGCTGTATTTTAGATTGATTGTTCTTCTGGATAAGAGTCCACAGCGGCCCATAGCACCATATGATAAACATTTGGCACACTGATTGGAGTGTGTCTCAACAGATTGGTGTTTTGGCGTTTCTCATTGACATCATATAACCAGGGGTGCACGAGTGGTGCGCAGGTCCGCAAGCATTTCAGACAGTGCTCAAACACCGAATTGATTCCCCTTTTACATTTACTTGCGCTTGAACAGACACATAAACACAAATTTATGTCAAAATACCTGTCTTGGCAAGTATTCTCTAGGTTATGTCATTAGTGAAGAGTTGAGAAAGAAACCGGATGTGTGTCAGTTATTCGGTCCGTGCACTTAAAGTGACAGCAGCCTAATATTCTTGCTGTCTTCTGACATTAATGTTAAAAAAACAAACAAACATCATTACCATCATCTACCATGTTTGAGAAAAAAGAAGATAGTGAGGAGAGCAATGTGTGAGTACCAAGCAGCATTATGGCTTGTTTTTTTACTACTATAGTGAGCTGTTCAGTGTTACAAATCCAATTCATGAGCTCGACAAGTGAATTTCTACTCTGAAAAATCCATATGTAGAACACTTGAATAAGTTATCAACAAATGTTATGACTTCTCGCTTCTAAAAACTATCAATTTACATTATAGAGCTTTGCAACTTGCATTTTTATTTTAAAACACATATGCACAGTAGAACTGATAATTAGGGCTACATGATTAATCAAAATTAAACTGAACTCACGATTTGTCTTAGTGTGATTCGGCTGTTAGTGAAGAGTGTGTGATCAGTAGCAAATGCTGCTCTATCTCTGAAAGCACTGTGAGTTGGAGTCACTTACAATGGGCAATTATGAAGAAGCAACATGCATCAAACATCTTGCCAAATTTGTAATGCGAAGCATAAACCTGTTGTCCAACAAAAGACAATGCTTAATAAAGTTTTTAGTCAATATTGTCAGTGGAGTGTTGGATTTCTTTGAACATCATTATATTACTTCTCTGATGCACATTTGGAGTTTCTGCATGAGGGCGCGCTCTGGCTTCCAGTATGAAAGAAACAAACGTGTTTAGCACTCAGTAATGCTCACACCATCCCATTTTGGGTAAAAAAAAAAAAAAAGGAATAATACTTTTCCCTAAAGAAATTTATATGATAATCAATATGTTTTTCTTCCATGTACAGTTTTTTTCCCCCAAAGTGGATACATAAGAGGCTCATATTTCCTATTAAACACATGGACTCCTCCTGTTAACTCCTGAAAAATATTTCTACCGATTTAGTCATAGGTTGCCTGCATGTTAACAGGTAACGCTGCAGTTTTTAATAATGGAAATATTGCAATAGTAATATTTCTTATTTAGATTTTTTCCCCTAATCATAATACACATTTCTCTTTTCAAATCCCTCATGGTTCTTTCTAGTTCTTTTGTCGTAATCCATCACACTCTTGGAAGATGACGCTTTCTTTTAGAAAGTTCACCATAGTGAATATTGTAGATCTCTTCATTTACATTTTTACTAATAATAATCAATTTAATGATATCTGTAATTACACTGACAACTCAACTCAACTTGTAGAGAATTTTACAATTATTACTTACTAGTTATTAGAGTAAAGATCTTATTAGAGTAAAGATGATCCCTACAGAAAACGCTTTGAAAGATTATTTGTAACTTTATATTGATATCCGTCAAAGTAATTCTGAATGGTCAAAAGTGAATAATTACTAGTCATAATTGTAATTACAGAGATCTAGTTCAAATTGAATTACACTACATGAATTGAATTGAACTACATGTTATTTTTAGACGTCTGAAATATATGATGAACATGAATTTTTACAACTCTTCTTAGAGAGCCTTTAAATTAGCCTTTAAAAAAGAACTCAACAGTAGATCTTAAAATGTGTCAATGGAAACATATGACATACTCAAGAGTAAATTGACACGCACGGCTATCGTTCCCTTTGAGTTCGGTTCACTCAGCATTACATCAGTAGCTGACACTACAGGGAAACTCTTTCACAGACATACTGAAGTCTTATTGAAGCACGGAAAATATCGGTGGCCTCTTCTGCTATATAATGTCATTGCTCTGTCTCTGCAAGCCTTCGCTCTCATAGAAGATGACTAGTGTTACATAGAGTGCCAATTCATTAGCCAAAATGGTAAAAGGGGTTCTCTTACCTCCTTTGGGCTCCTTTTTACTGGTGTATTCACACTGCCAATCAGAAGGTCGAGTGTTGAGGTTGGATTTGGTTTGGGGAAGAACTCTTACACAGTACTGATCACCAGGCTGAAGATTCTTCAGGACATGCTGGTTACTCAATCCAGAGATATGGCTGACCTAGGTTTAACAGTAAAAGACTTGAGAAATTCAGCTGATGTGACTTTACAGATATAGTTTTAAACACAATCAACAAGTGCGAGCATTCGTTTATCAACAGTCATTAAATTATTAAAAAATAAATCTAGATTTAAAGATATTACAAAATAATCCAACAATTTAATAATTCAACAGTTTAAGTAAGAGTAATCTTTATTCTTTACAAAGTGACCTCAACCAGCCCAGAGCTCATAATTGGGCGAATCTCACAAAACCTGTAAAACAGTAAATTAATTTGTAAATAAATAAATGCTGGATCAAACACAGTGATTAGTTGTGGTGATCGATGCTGACTGTACAATCTTAACTTTCCCTGGAACACAACATAAGTAAAAGCGAGTTTTGTCAGCTGACCTATCTGAAGGATTCATGAGAGACTGAATCTGTTGTAGAGCCACTTTCTGTATTATCAACACGAGTAAAATGCAATAAAGTGAATTTCATTAAAGGGATAGTTCACCCAAAACTGAAAATTTGATGTTTATCTGCTTACCCCCAGCGCATCCAAGATGTAGGTGACTTTAGTTTCTTCAGTAGAACACAAATGATGATTTTTAACTCCAACCGCTGCGGTCTGTCAGTCTTATAATGCATTGAAACGGTAACACCATATATATGAAAATAAAAAAAACATGCACAGACAAATACAAATTAAACATCAATGTGTCGTCACGAGCCGCAGGGTTTAATTTGGATTTGTCTGTGCATGTTTTTTTACTCTTATAGACGAAGTTCCCATTGACATGCATTATACTACTGACAGACCGCAACGGTTGGAGTTTGTGTTCTTCTGAAGAAACAAAGTCACCTACATCTTTGATGTGCTGGGGGTAAGCAGATAAACATCACATTTTCATTTTTGGGTGAACCATCCCTTTAACAAAAAGAAAGCTAACAAGTAACTAACACATCTATAAGTTGGATAACATGAATGGATAAAGAAATAAAGATGGATAAATGCAAGTGACTGAGTTGGACATTGACTTGGCAGATTCACAAATGTTTTTGTCAGCTGAACCCACAGGAACTCACCTCAGTCTGTCCAGCTTTCTTCCAACTTATGTTGAAGGTCATAGAATTATAAAACTGGCGCATTTGTTCTGTTATCGTTGGTCCCTCAATTGGTAGAGAGATGGTGATGTTCAGACAGTCTCCACAGCCAGACAGAGATATAACGGGTGGACCTACGATTGCTGAACAAAGAAAAATCAAAGCCATTTTAAAAGACTATCAACTTTTGATCTTGACAGACATGTACAGGCAAACTGAAACGGAAAATATGAATCACATCACAGGCAACCCCCAGAAAATACTTACTGTCTTCATATGGTGTAATACTTTTATTAACTTCTGGTGACATTGTGTTGTCAAGCGATGCCCAAACATAGAAAGTGCAGGGTGTATAGATGTCCTTCAATGATTTAGAGACATCTACAGTTGTATTTCTGATGTTCAGCCGCACTGTTGACTTTCTGTTGCACCTATAAAAATAATTAAATCAGTCTATTTAAAGACAGTAAAAATAGGACAAAATGTAAGAAAATGCACTGGGAAAAACCACCTTGGATTTGTGTGATACTGACAAAAGTTGTCTTTTACAGTTACATTTTAGTTACAGTGGGTTCAGGAAGTGTTCACATCTTTAGAAATGACTGAGTGTGTGTGTAAGTGATAGTTTGTATTTCTCCTCTAGAGGCCGCTCTCGTACTGTATAATGACAGCGGACCCTTCTTAGCTGCTCCAGCAACAGACACAACACAAAAAAAGTTTTTTTGTGGTAAAACTGATCAATCGGTTGACCTCTAATCATGACACTAAATGGTCTGAAACTGACTCTTCAAGGACGCTATTAATTTGGCTTTAACCACGTTGCAACCCCTGATAATAATATTGCCACTAATGCTGCACGATACATTGAAATAAAATCAATATCGTGATATGCTTTACTACGATGATACTGCAATGAATGCTGTGCTTTACAACAATACCAAACTTGTGCTGAGGGAAGCGCCAGTTGTTGAGAAGCGATCAGAGATTTTTTTGGTTAACGGAAAGGTACTACCCTCAGAAAACGCACAAAGATACTTTTAGATGTTTAATTGTTATTTGGAGCATTGAGATCACTAGAGGAGGGCTTAATAAACTCATTTTTGTGAAAACCTAAATTTCAACCCAAATTGACATTTTTGACTTGTTTTGCTGTAGCCTGAAATTCATGTTGTATATAGCATTATAAATGTATTTTAATGCATTCATTATGCACCTTATGGTCGCATGAATAATTGTAACCCTAGTTATAATGCATTATAATACTTATCTATTCACTGAACAGAGCTTTATAAAGAATAATGCATTAAAACATATCTAAAATTGGTTGTTTTTCATATAACAAGGAATTTGCAAACATTAAAATGCATTTTAACTTTGTTTATAATTTATTATTGAAAATATAAAATTACAATGTAAATTATGAATACCTTTATGATGCATTACATATCAAGGCTTAAAATAAAAGTGTTACCAATATGTTTCATCTACTTCTTGTCTGAACTGCTTCCAGACTTACTTGTTCTTTAAGAAGACTCACCTTTTTCTAAAATTGAACACTGTCCCTGGAGGAGAATTTATCCCAGGACTCCACTGTAAGATGTGCCTGAAGTTGTGAGACACTATTGTGACGTTGGCGGGAGCAGGGATTGTGTGGAGCACTAGAAGAAGAAAACCATAACGAAACATGACATCACAAATAATTGCTGTGCATCTTTAACTTTTAGTCAAACTAAGCAGGAACATGGTCACAAATAAAATAGTTAATATAATTTAAAAAACAAAACAGGAAAAGAAATGGTAAGAAATGAGCAGATTTTAGAGTTGTAATTCCTCATTTCATTCACCAACCTTGTGAATTTTGTTAGATATAATTTTCATCATGTGGTTTAATTCTCATGCAATATATCTTGTTTCAAAGATATTTGCAGTGTGTTTGTGTTTCACAATATTAGCTTACTATGTAAATTATTATATATATATATATATATATATATATACTGTATATATATTAAATA
>RJVU01071064.1:515077-540410 GCA_003731715.1 Anabarilius grahami
ATTATAGGTATATGTGCTAACAATAAAAAATAAGTAAATATATTAGTTCCCAGATTCAGTGTTTTAAGTCCTCAAAACTAAGTACCATGGTCAGTTGCATAAGCTGCTTAGACTAGTCCTCAAAGTTAAAATTAGAAGTCTTCTAATTGTTTTCTTAAAGCTGCAGTCCGCAATTTTTGGCCCTCTAGCGGTTATTAAACAGAACTGCAAACGTCTTGCGGAAGAACATTGTAGCCGGAGCTACTTTTCTCTGTTTATGTCTATGGCGAGTCACGCAGTTACTGTGATCCTCTGCGGCGGGTCCTACCAGTCCGGTCTGAAATAGTCTGAATATAAGCTCTTATTATAAGTGTACCATAATGATTCAGGATTCATAAAGTGAAAGTGAAGTGACATGTGGCCAAGTATGGTGACCCATACTCGGAATTTGTGCTCTGCATTTAACCCATCCAAGTGCACACACACAGCAGTGAACACACACACCGTGAACACACACCCGGAGCAGTGGGCAGCCATTGCTGCGGCGCCCGGGGAGCAGTTGGGGGTACGGTGCCTTGCTCAAGGGTCTCACCTCAGTCGTGGTATTGAGGGTGGGGAGAGCGCTGGACATTCACTCCCCTCACCGACAATCCCTGCCGGACCTGAGACTCGAACCCATGACCTTTGGGTTACAAGTCCGACTCTCTATCCATTAGGCCACGACTGCCCCACATGTTGTACATTCTCATTATGTAATTTTTGTAAAATTTTAACACAAAAAAAAAAGTTACAGATAGCAGCTTTAAAAACTTTTTAAGCCTAAAAAGGGCAAGACCATAAAGAGACATATGAAAATAAATGTATTGCTATTTTCCATCTGATTAGGACACAAATAATACACTTTCTGATTTTATTTTATTCTTTAAACAAGACTTTTTATTTGTATTTTAATGTTTCTATCCCCAGTTGCCCCTTAGGGGCATAAATTCAGAAACAATGCCTGTTACAACATTTCCTATAAAATTTATTCTGTCATAACTTACAGTAAACAAACATTCTTTGTGAAATTATGTTAAACATAAACCTATTTATTAATATATTAGCCTACGGTATCATATTTAATAAGCAAATTTTAAGGGCCTGTAAATGATCAACATGACCAAAATATTGATGAGAATCCTGTTGCACACGATATACTTCAAGCCCTCTGTCCTCTGATTGACAGTTCATACTGTTTTTTAATCAAGTAAAGCCTTTTTTGCTCTGAAATCTTTAGTAGTTTTTATAAGTAAATTTAAGATGAACATTTACTGGACTGAAGCAACTTGAGTTTGCTTGATTATTCATAAACCATGTTTAATCTTAAAAATTATTATTATTTATTTATTTACATTTTTCATGTTAAATATAAATGTCAAACATGACACAACAGGCTTTTGAGCTCTCTCAATTATCAATGAAGTGCATATATGAGCCATAAGAGCCTGATGTATGAAATATGATACTCCACAAGAAACACATATGCATATCTATACACACACGTTTGCATATGTGTTTTTTAGTTGAGTATCATATTTCATACACACACACTTTTGCTGACCTAAAACTGAATTCAGTGTAGCAAACTAAATGATTGGTCTAATTTGAATCAGAAAGTGGGATTGTCTGACTGCTCTTGTTGGTCAAATGAGTTCTTACGGTCCTAACATGGAGGATCAGTTTATGTTGATCATTCTGTACCTGTTATGTAGAGAGACATGAGGAAAAGATGCACGTATGCTGTCGTCATTATGACTGTCAATCATAATTCACGAACGCAGCGACCTCACACTGAAATAAAAACAGAAATGATTTAGATAAACCACCAATGGAAGAACAGTGGAATGAGGTGAAGCATTAACACATTTGATCAGAAAGCAGAAAAACAGAAACACTTCAGCTGTACTGAACACACATTCAGTGATGGGTCAATGACAAATAAAAAAAAATCTTGTTTAAAAACGTGTCAACTTAGAAATATACTCTTTGTATATAATATGGATTTGGAAAAGTTTCAATTAATGACTAAAAATGGCATGTATTGAAACAATCAAGTGAAACATTTTCCTTTTTCCACGCAGTGTTTCTGAATCCTGGTCCTGTGATCTTTCATCGAGATGTTTACATGTGAATAAAAGCCTAAATTAAATCTGTTAATCTCATAAAGCGATGGAGTCTCTTCAGAAACCTCATTCATATGGATTCATTTTATGTCTTTATGAACATTTTGAAGTGTCAGAGTTTTGGCAGGGCTCGACAATAAGGACTGCCCGATGGCCCGGGGCCAGTGTGAAGGACGCTCGGGACAGTAGAGTAGGGTGTGCGATATATATCGTCTATGATATCGCAATTGTTGATTTAACGCTCTGATATTAGAGTATGTCCCTCACTTTACAAAAAACAAACAAAAACACACTCATTGAGTGCACGCATGCACCATGTGAAGTAGTCTAGTACTAGTAGGTTAGACTAGTGCGCATGCACATTTAGAGTGTACGCTTTCACTGCGTGATTTACTCTATTAAAATGCCTTTAGAATGACCCAGAATTCAAGATAACGGGCAAAAATGACCCTGAATATATTTCATATTTATATAATTTAACTTGTTAATCAATATTACACAAAGAGCGCCGTTTTTCTATTAGCATGATTACAAATGTGATATTGATTTTATTCAGCGTACAGTTTAATGAACAAGAACTTAATATCAAGTGACTTACATTTTAGACACTAAATCGCCTGTTTCGCTGTATTTCGCCGACAAAAACAGTTCCAAAGTCCAGCAACACTTCCTGAATGAATCAGCCGTTTGAATGAATCGGTTGAATCTCAATGACTCGCTCATTAACAGTGATTCACTGCCACCTACTGCCGGGTTTAATTTCACATTCTTCATCTTTTTTAATAATTTCACATAACAGTAGGCTATTTAACGTTTTATATTTTCAACATTAAGAACGTTTTTATGCATCTGTAACTGATTAACTTTAATAAAGTTTAATCTATTCTATAGTTATACATTAGATTACAATTTCTGTACCTGAAAATCTCCTGTTTAACCTGCATTAAAAACTTGAAAAGCACCATTTATTTCATTTATATGTTTGTTCTGTTGTATTTATTTGTGCTATTACTCGTAATTTGATTATTTGTTACTATTTTATTACTTACTGTTTATTTGTCTAACAATATTTAAAATATAAGTTAATCTAGTAGCTTTTTGTGTCATAACCCTATTTATTGAGGTTAAATGTAACAAAGACAACGAAAACAATAACTATGCTTATTTTATATGCCCATTTTCTTGTCTTTTACTAATTTTTTGTTGTGGGGCCAGTGAAAATTTTGGCGGGGCAAGTAAAAATTTGAACCACTGGCCCAACGGAGCCAGTAGAAAAAATCCTTAGCGTTGAGCCTTGTTTGGGTGAATAAATGGAGGGACAGAAATATCTCTGATTTCACTAAAAACATCTTCATTTGTGTTTCAAAGATGAAGGAAAGTCTTACTGGTTTGGAAAGATTTGAGATATTTAAAATATTGCCAGGTAAAAAATAAAAAATGAATGAAAAAAAGTGAAACCTACGGAAGAGGATTAGGGCCAAGCAATAATAAAAAAATAAAACCATCTCGAGATTAAAGTTGTTAAATTTCGAGAAAAAACTCGTTAAATTTCTAGAAAAAAGTCAAAATAAAATGTTGAGAATAAACTCGTTAAATTACAAGAAAAAAGTCGTTAAATTTCGAGAAAAAAGTCGAGATAAAATGTTGAGAATAAAGTCATTTAATTACGAGAAAAAAGTCATTAAATTTCTAGAAAAAAGTCAAAATAAAATGTTGAGAATAAACTCGTTAAATTACGAGAAAAAAGTCGTTAAATTTCGAGAAAAAAGTCGAGATAAAATGTTGAGAATAAAGTCATTAAATTACGAGAAAAAGTTGTTAAATTACGAGAACAAATTCGTTAAATTATGAGAAAAATGTCGCTAAATTTCGAGAAAAAAGTCGAGATAAAATGTTGAGAATAAACATTAAATTACAAGAAAAAAGTCATTAAATTATGAGAACAAACTCGTTAAATTATGAGAAAAATGTCAATTTAACAAATTTGTTCTCATAATTTAAAGACTTTTTTCTCGAAATTTAACAAGTTTTTTCTCATAATTTAACCCAATTTTGTCATAAATACTTATTATAAGTATAAAACAGTTATTATGTGATAAATAATGTCTTAACTAATAACTTATAAACCATCTACTAATGATCTGTTTGATTTATTTAATTGAGATAACTTACAACACATTTGTAAATTGTTAGCATAACACGTATTAATCATTTATGAACGTATATTGTAATGTTTTGTAAATGATTTGTTCATCATTAACTAATAACTTATAAGTGTCTCATAACTGAACTAATAAAACATTCATAAAATATTAGTATATCACTTATCAATCATTTATAAATGTATATTCATGTTTTGTAAATGATTTGGTAATCGTTAACTAATAATTCATAAATGACTTACAACTGAACGTTATTATAAAGTGTTACCCAACTTTAATCTCGAGATGGTTTTATTATTTTATTATTGCTTGGCCCTAATCCTCTTCCGTAGAAACCTGTCCTTTATGTATTGAAATGAACTTCAGGAGGATTACATGTTCACAGCCAAAGAATGATATATAATAAACATTCAGTGATACTCTATTGGCTTACATCAATAACACTGCCCTGATGTCACAAATCTGCCTTTATAAGACCATAAATCAAACTCACAGCACATATAAACACCTGTAACACAATGTGGATGAGGTCTGGATCCAGTCCGGTCAACTCTTGGGTCACTGGAGACTGACCAGACCTGTTGAGAAAGATGAAACACAACACACACACTCACAGAAATTAATGTTTTCAATATGTAGCATGTTGGTATTCTCTGAAGTCATGTTTATGTCATGATAAATGTATATAGACATCGTGTAATTCATATTAAAGGAGCATTATACCATCACCTCACCATATTACTTTATAAAAGCTAATATTAAGTTTAATAAACGCGTCAGAACTGTAAACACGGAATTACTGCTGGTTCCGCACATGAATCAAGGTCCAGTTGTTCATGAAAGGTTCCTCACAGTACCTGTGAACCCATGCTCTTCTCTCCTGTCCGTCTGTCATGTGAGAGAGGACGTTATTCGAGTTTAACACCGCAGATATTTTTAGATGAGGGTTCCTGAATCTGTTTCCAAACGTCACTGACGGACACGCGCTTCAGGCTGCGGCCGGTCACGTGATTTTCCCTGAAACGCAAACAGCTTGACGAGAAAGGAGGGACTTATAAATATTATTTTGGCCTGCAGACTCTGAAGTGTTGTGGCGCTGTTGTTCACTGTTTTAATGTTAAGTGTGCCTAAGATTACGTCGGAATGATGAAGTCCAGTGTTATATGTGGTTTGAGACGTCTTAAAAGTAGACGAGAGTAGGCGGACACGAGAGCACAGGCAGATCTCGCGGGATTTGCTCTCGTTTTTTGTTGCTAATACATTGAGAATTTAAATTCTGCTACTTTTACATGAATTATGATTATCAAGACACCCAAATGTCAACAATCACATATCCAATACAGATCACATGGTGAGTATTATTATATTCACACATAAAACATACAAAAAATAAAACATTTTATGACAACAGGAGCAAAAATACTATAGTAATTTATAGTAAATATACTATAGTGTTTTTGAAACATACTATAGTAAAGTACTTGAATTAATTTGTTGTGATAATTGTGGTAACATAAATTACTTTACCCAATTTTCTACGTATAGGCAGGGGTTTAATTGGGATTTTTGGGGGGGCTCTGTGTGCATGTGTATGCGAAGACTACAAAATCATATCAATTGACAAACTAAAATATAATAATTTGCAATGAACACTAAAATGCAGATCAAAATCATTATAGATGCTGGTAGTGCGAAGCTACATCTGATGACAAAAACATCTTCCTGTAGGCCTGTGCTTTGTGTCAGTATCAAATATAAGAGTGAAGTTACCATTAAAAGAGAGAATATAAATGCAAATACAGAGTTCAACATTTAGCCTTGTTTTGTGCTTGTCCTTTGGACAACTAAAATGGTAATTTACTTGTCAGAGTAAAAAAGTAGCTTGTTTGGGGGAAAAAAATTTATTTTTTTGGTATGTTGTAAATATAATTTATTCTGAAACAAGCAACATTCTCATCAGTGACATATTTAAATCTGCATATTTATGTTATTTACACTGGGGGCATTTTATTAACCTTTATAAAGGGCATTTCCCCCCAATGTAATTAAATTTATTTTTAATCTTTTATTTCAAATTCTTACATTTGATGAATTAAAATAGAAAGACACTATAGGGCTGTTACCAAATTAAATAATTTACACTGAAAAAGTACAACTGCATTCAATAATGTTATGAGATTCTTTAAATATTTTTGAATATACAAATAAGAAATGTTGGTGGGAAATTTATACTTTTAAACATGAAATTAAACCGCCAGTAGATGGCGGCAAGTGACCGTCTTAACGAGTGAGCCACTGAGTCATTCATTCAAACGATTCATTCAAAAGGCTGAATCATTCGAAACGGCTGCGAGATGCGCTGGTTCTGCTTTGTTTGGAACAATTTTTTTTGAGCTAATTTGTTTTGAAATCTCTTGTTTTGACATTTCTATCATTCGCCACTTAATCTAAATTAATTATTCTCGCGTTTTGGTTGTTATTGACATTTTAATCAAGCTATTTATCTGGTCAGGCAAGTAAAATTCTCTTTCACATCAAAAAATCCACTTGTCCCGCAGTCCCGGACAAGCGTATGTCGAGCCCTGGTGAGCCTGTGTGCCTCGGCCCAATTTACCCCCTGACTATAGGGTATATTATACACTACAGTTTACTGTAGTAAAAAACTAAAGTATACTACAGTATATATTACAGTTGATCAGTTCACTATAGTTAATAAAACAGTATAGCATTCATTAAAGTTTATACTACATCTGATGTGTGTGGTTATTTTCAGGGAAACACACGGTTCTAGCAGGTCTTGACCGCATTACAGCTCCATATCACTTCGCCAAATGATTTGTTTCAAAAGGTCCTTACAGCTACAACAGCAAAAGAAACAAAACCCACAACAACACCGACCAAACAAATACATTTATAGGCTACTATAGGATGAAAACGAAAAATTAGTGTCATGGTTTTTGCCACAAAATACATGTTATTGTGTCCTGAAAGCGCATAGCCTTTTAAACGTACATTAGTACGGACACACACTCGCACAGAAACGTGTTGTCAGAGCTGCTCTGATGAGTCAGTCAGTAAAATGACTCATCAGCGAGGTAATATGTGTGGTTCTTGAGGTAGATAAACTTAGTTTACTTACTTTAGTTTCTCTATTAGTAGAGACAGTGCTGGCGTGAGAGAGGCACAGACACTCAGGTAGGCTAATTCACATATGCTCTCTCTGTTAATGAAGTGAAGTGAAGTGAAGTGACGTGACATGTGGCCAAGTATGGTGACCCATACTCGGAATTTGTGCTCTGCATTTAACCCATCCAAGTGCACACACACAGCAGTGAACACACACACCGTGAACACACACCCGGAGCAGTGGGCAGCCATTGCTGCGGCGCCCGGGGAGCAGTTGGGGGTACGGTGCCTTGCTCAAGGGTCTCACCTCAGTCGTGGTATTGAGGGTGGGGAGAGCGCTGGACATTCACTCCCCTCACCGACAATCCCTGCCGGACCTGAGACTCGAACCCATGACCTTTGGGTTACAAGTCCGACTCTCTATCCATTAGGCCACGACTGCCCCTAGTAACTGCCCCTAATAACTGTATCAATGGGCCAGTTGTTCAAACGTGATCTGATTTCGGCTCTTGGATTGGATAAAATCTTGAAAATGGGTTGTTCAAAAGGAAAAAATGATTCTGAAATCAGGTTAGATCACGGAATCCAATCCTAGTTTTAATCTGGATCAGGATTTGCATAACTTTGATCCAAAAAAACAGGATTATCCTGATCCCAACAGGGGGTAGGATTTCAAGGTGGATTCCAGGAGGAAAACGTAGTAAAACTTCAACATTTTTATCATGTAATATACATACACATTTTTATCTTGCTCTTGATTAGTTTAACTGTTAAAGTAATAAATTAGAAGTAGACATTACACTGCAAAAAATGCTGTTCTTACTTAGAGTTTTTGTCTTGTTTCTAGTCAAAATATCTTGACTATAAAGTTCTTAAATCAAGAAGCATTTTCTTGACAAGTAAAAATTATTTTCTTGTTTTCAGGAAAAATAAGTCAAAATTAAGTGAGTTTTTCCTTAAAACAAGCAAAATAATCTGCCAATGGGGTAAGCAAAATAATCTTATATCAAACCAAAAATAAGCTATATAATCTTGTTTTCAGTTTGAAATAAGATTATTTTGCTTGTTTTAAGGAAAAACTCACTTAATTTTGACTTATTTTTCCTGAAAACAAGAAAATAATTTTTACTTGTCAAGAAAATGCTTCTTGATTTAAGAACTTTAAGATATTTTGACTAGAAACAAGACAAAAACTCTAAGTAAGAACAGCATTTTTTGCAGTGTAGCCTATATATTTAGCCTTTCGGTAACCTACTCTAAAGTAAAAAAGAAATGTTGGTGCCATAAAACAATGCCCAAACAGCTGTAAATATCCAACAAAAATATATTTAATTCAAAACCCATATTCTTTCTATCAACATGTCCCTTTAGGGGCTCCGTAGAGCACTGGAAATCCAGATTTGGTAATCTGGAAAAGTGTGAATCTGGATCAGGGTGATCCAATCCAATTTTTCTTTGAAAAACCAGCACAAAAGTAAGATGGATTACCTGATCCTGGATACAAAACATGGGATTTCCAAATCCAGATCATTCTAATCCAGATTAAACTTTTTGAACAACTGTATCAATGGTATTATTCTGCTATCAAGGCTCAAGCCTTCGTTACTAGCTCTGAAATGACGTTTTTGAATTAGCTACGGAGGCTTGTGATGAGATCTCCGCTCGCGTCGTGGCCGCATTACAGGTGTGCATTATTTTCTAAGAATACAATGGCCCGTCGTCAATTATCCCTTACGTTGTAAATAATATAATATATACAATATACTACAATTTACTTAGTATGGTTCAAAAACACTATAGTATTTACTATAAATTACTGTAGTACTTTTTCACCTGGGTTTGATCAGAGCAAATGATGAATAAAGGATGTGCATTGGATATTTATTTATTTTGCTTTTTTGCTGTAAACTAAATCTATAATAAACTAAATCTTATATATTCTATTGTAATTGTAGGCCTCATTTTCTTACGCAAGGGTTGACAACTTGTAAGTTAGCTACAGTTTATTTATAGTTATACTATATTATAATATTTACTAGTTGTACACATGATATCTACTAGGTACAAACATGACCGGCTCCATCATTTTGAATTTGAGTTTTATACGCTTAAAAATAAAGTATTCCATGTTTTGGGGTCTAAATGATGCATGAAACATGCATGCAATATATTATTAAGATTTTTTTCATTTTTCAGGTTTGGCCGCCACCCAAGCTGTATTGCTGCATCAACCATCACATCCCAGTCCTGTCCATTTTCTATGATGGAGTTAGTGATCTGAGACCAGACTAGAGGCATTGACAAATCTCTTGTCATTCATTCGTGACCATTATGATCATGGCTGAGGCTTGAAGTGAGCTTGAAGTGCTTGTTTTTGTATTCCAGTTGGCCAGCACTACTTCCTATCGGGTATCCGTAGCCTTTGACACACACCGCTCCACTGCACAAGTAAGATCATGAGCAAAAGAGCAAATGTAATTAATTTCCCAGCTGTTGAGGAATCGCAGGAGATTGGAGATGGATTTGCACGACTCGCAGGATCTGCAATGGAAGCTGCCGCTCGATGGCAATGGTGGATATCTTCCTAAAAACCAGCATATGAAAAAATAAAATATCTGTCCATAACACAAAACTACTCTTTATCATATAACTGATGATTCCACTGTTGGTGCCATCTTCTGGGCAGATGTGGGAATTCATCTCTCACAGTGCATTATGGGATTGAATGAGTGCACTTGATAACATCCACTATTGTTTTGGGCACCACTACAAATGGCTGTCCCCTCAAATAGTGTCCTATTTAATGGTACACATCAAAATTTCCAGTGTTGTTTAGAGTTGTTTTTATGGTGTTAATTTTCCAGTGTTAAAAAGTGTTGATTCTGGTGTTGATCTGAATGGCATTAACACTTGCAGTGAAAGTAAGTGGTTGGAGTCGGTGTAATTACAGCGAGTTGACATAATTGAGACTGGTGATGAGTTGATCCAATATCCGGTCATTGCACATTATTTCCTTTTTGATTAATGGCGGACGACCATGAGGAGAGGACTTGTTCAAACAGGTATAATATTTTATAACCACTTAAAGTGACCAATTTTCATGTTTAGTTTACGTTTCTCACCATTCAGAATAATATTAGTACGTTTCTCAACATTGCATTGAGTTCTAACATTATTTCTTTTCAGATAACGGGACAGACCACCGACAGGATCTCGAGGCCATTTAGCTTTGCCACTTGTTAGCTAGCAAATTGAGGTAAGAATGGCATTGTTTATGTTAGTTAGCAGTTTTAAAGGCAGGTTTTCTTATATTTTAGAATAGGGTACATGAACAGGGTCATTTTTGTGATTTGTGTAACTTAATTGTTTAATGAGTTTAGATAAACGCAAATAACGCAGCATCCATATTCCCCTTCTTGGGGCTCACATTATTTGTGTTGCCAAAGACATTTTTGTCTCTAATATTTTAGTATAACTGCATTGTTCCACAAATCCCTGTTTAAGTGAGCAGCAATCACTAACATGCGGTTTTTTTTTGTTTTTTTTGTTACGTGGGCCTTGAACGCACAGCTTCAGTTGGTCCAAGGAATTTACATGAAGTATATCGCAGTTACTCTTGTTTGCAAAGTAAAAAGCAGCGGATATAAATTATTAGATAATCAAGCAATAAGCGTTTAGCTGAACTTATATTTTCTGCCAGCGTATGACTATGCACTAATTTCCTCATCATATGAGACACGTGTTTGACGTGCGCACGCTTCATCTGCAATAGTAAATACCAATTGACTTGCTGCAATTTCACTTTAATGTAACGTTAAAGGGGACCTATTATGCCCCATTTTACAAGATGTAAAATAAGTCTTTGATGTCCCCAGAGTGTGTATGTGAAGTTTTAGCTCAAAATACCTCACAGATATTTTTTATAGCATGTTAAAGTTGCCTCTTTTAGTGGTTGAGCAAAAACGCGCTGTTTCAGTGTGGTCCCTTTAAATGCAAATGAGCTGCTGTGCTCGGCCTAAGAGGGCGGAGCTTCACGAGCTGATTCTCCGGTGACGGGATTCAGTCAGGACACACTATAATGTCAGAAACTGCGAATATATGCTGCATGGAGATAGAACAGGTATAGTTTAGTTAAATTACGGTTATAACTTATATTGTCTTCTTGTTTTTAATCTACTATATTAGTACAAGCCTGTTGTACCGTCCGAATGATGGCCAAAACTATACAGATGAGTTTTATGATGTTTATTGTTCTTCACACAAAAGATGAAGCGTCCGTTTTCACTCTAGAAAATCTCTGTAAGAGCTTAATAAAACACTGCAAGTGTGCATTAAAATATTATCCATAAACTCTCTCTCTTTCCCTTGTATTATCACCAACATACACAGCGAAGAACACAAACACTAGTTACAACTAACAGTAAACAATTATATAAAGACCTTATGCCTTTCGGGTGGTGCTTAATAAACTTTATACCCATAAATAAACTCCGATGAACTGTAATAAAGTGCTCTCACCTTCATTCCTGTCGTATCCAGTATCACTCTGGAGACTGTAAGCTGGATGACGAACAGTTTTTACTTGTATATCCTCCTTGAGTAACACATTTTTAGCACAGTCTCTGTTTTGTATTGTCCCTTTGTATTGATATTCATTCACAAAGCAGTCCGGCGTGAAATGATTCGCGTAGACATAAACGAATTTCGGCAGAACTGAGGGAGCATTTTCCTGGAAAACCAAGTTAATCCACCTCATTTTCAGCAGCTCAGATATAGGGAGAAAATTAAGAGAGTTATGTGGATTAATCCATCCAGCTACAGAACACCTAAAACGCTCGGGAGATTCTCGTCAGTGCAGCAATGGCGGACTCGCTGTGAACGCGCTCAGGGCGGGTCAAAAGTGAATTTTGCATAATAGGTCCCCTTTAACATTTGTAGGGTGACAAATGGAGCTTCTGACAACAGCGGCTCGCTGGATTTTCTTTAATATTAACAACGTCATAATTTGCATTTTTCTTGACCAACAGCTTTTCGTCATGTTGGTTAAAGTTCAGTATCAAGGCGTGAAGAAATTAGTAAAACTGCACAGCGATGGTACGTTCCAAGACTTTATCACTGAAGGTAAGCTAAGAATCTTTCTGCTGCTTAGAAATATACTTGAACTATGCTTGAGGTATAAGCCCACAGGGCTTGTGTATGTTAACACTTTACAATAAACTTTCGTTTGTTAACATTAATTAATGTGCAAACTATCAATTACTAACTTTAATATTAGTTAATAAAAGTAGGAACTGTTTGTTCATTTTAGTTCATAGTGCATTAATGTTAACAGATACAACTTTTGATTTTTATAATGTATTAGGAAATGTTGAGATAAACATTAAGATTATTAAATGCTGTAGAAGTATTGTGCATTCTCAGTCCATGTTAACTGAATAACCCTATTGTAAAGCTTGTATATATATATATATATATGTATATGTATATATACAGGTCCTTCTCAAAAAATTAGCATATTGTGATAAAGTTCATTATTTTCCATAATGTAATGATAAAAATTAAACTTTCATATATTTTAGATTCATTGCACACCAACTGAAATATTTCAGGTCTTTTATTGTTTTANTAAGAGCAAATTTGCTCTAGCAACAACTGCAGCTCTTGAAGTCTTTGATGATACAGACACAACTGTGGAAGAGGACATCTTCCATGAATTAATTGAAGGCAGTCCACATTTATGCCTAACCGTAAGATGTCCAGAAGATAATATTTCTGCTGGTTTGTCTGAGGGTAAGTATATAATAACACTTAAGATATTATTTCAAGGACTCCAGTGTAATAATCCTGGGGACAAAATGCATTTGGGTCAGATGAACACATTTACATTTACCTTTAGCAGATGCTTTTATCAAAATTTACTTAAATTAGGAATACAACAAGTGATTCATCATGAGGCAATAACATAAGAAGTGATAATAATTCAAACATCATCTAAAATAGTCCAGGCTACTACATTATCAGGATACGATTAAGGGTGCGTTTACGGGCGATCATGTGGGTGATGAAATCGAGAACGTGATCTTTTAAAAATTAATCCTGCAGCTTTGGGCACGTCTCTCTTTCTCTCTGCATTGAAATCTTATGTAGCCTGTATGAGTAACGCTGCGCGAGGGCTTTTCAGTGCATTCATTGCTATAATATTAATGATTTTAGATGTCTCTATTAAAGGATACGCTCCCCGCACTTCGACCATCCATCACACCAGAACCGTTTTCGGAACCGAAACTTAAAAATCTTGCATGGTTCCAGTTCTTTTCAAAAAACACTTCCAAAAACATCTATGTATGGAGACAACTTGGGCATGCACTCAATCCTTGGGTTCACAGAGTCATTTAGTGGACATTACTCCTGTCGTCTATGTTTGACTGAAAAAGCTGATATCCAGTAAGTTTACAGTGAGGATGATTTTAGGGTTATTTTGCGTGATTGTGCAATTTATGAACAGCACTGCAATGATTTGGAATCTGACCCTCAGCTGAAGTCAACACATGGCCTCAAAAGAAACTCAACACTCAATAGTCTGCAGTATTTTCACGTGTGCCACATCTACTCTCTAGATGTGATGCATGACCTCCTAGAAGGAGTTGTGCAATTTGAAATGAAGCTACTGTTTGAGTATCTTAGAGAAAAAATTGTTACATGGAGTGAATTGCTCTCCAGAATATATTCATTTGATTATGGATATTTTGAGAGGAAAAAATCAGCTTACAAAGGTTAATCTAGAGCACAGTGGAAATAGTGTAGGGCTCAACTCCATCCAGGCACTTTGTCTTATCAAAAACATTCCATTACTGTTTGGTGATATTGTACCCTTGGGTGACAAAAATCAGCTCCTGCTCTTACTTCACATTCTAAACCTGGTGTTTTCCCCTTGTATTTCTAAAGGCATGACTGTCCATCTTAAGCATTTAATAATTGAGCACCATGAATTATTTAAAGAGTTGTATCCACACGAAAGCTTGCTCCCCAAACTCCATTTTATGGTTTATAGGTTGTTTGCACATGACGTCATTGCTGCACGCGAAATGCGGCTGGAGGGCAGGGACTGATTTTTCTATATAGGAATCCTATCAAAAACTCAAAATTCCTATGTTTTCCATCATTTATGGTTGCTCAAATCCATCAAACAGAGAAACCACAAGGAGCTTTTATTGTTTACATAACTTATTTCGTTTTTTAACTTTAAAACTTTTCACCTTTTATAGCGTTTTGCGTCTGCTGATACTGAAATGAATATGGATACCTGCTTACCTTATTTGTTTTGACTTGGTTAAATATTCACATTCTTCATGGGATCGTTTGCAGGGAAGAGAAGCTATTTATCCCATTGAATGATAATTTGATGTTTTCACTTCAGTTTTGTTGAATTCCGTTCACAATGTTGATCTGGTTACCATGAGAACAGTGTCACGCGCTGCTGCTTCAGCCATCATATGGTAGAAAATGTCAGAATAAATAAATGTTTAACAAGCTGACAGAAGTCAATCCATTTCTTTGTTGGAAGGGTGTAACGTTAAACTGTAGTTTTAATTTTGTCTTTGTAAATATTCACATTCCCATATGATCACGGAGGAGAATCAGAGCGGCATTCAGCGGACAGACACCCTTTTTTACAGTCTATGACAGACATAGACACAATTTCCAAAACCAAAATCAAACCCATAGAAGCTTATGAACAGGTCTGAAGTGGATGATAGGCAGCGAGTTCAATCATTGACATTATTAGATTTACTATACAGCGTCTTCCCGTCACCTCCTCAAGCTTCCCTTAGTGTGTTTTTACACGTAGAAAAGGCAAAAACTGTATTACACCGTCCAGTTTTTTCCCTGAACGATGATGTGAGCTCCTGTTGCAATTCTCGATTCAGCATGAATGACCTGCAATGGCGACATTTTTCACAATCACGACAGAAAATCATAAAACTGCCCTAACTTCACTAGCAGAAAGGCAGCGCGATATAAACAAACCAGACTAGAACTGAACGCGGCGTGACGGCAGCTTCACATCCTCTATATCTACCTCCTCGATGGCAATCAAGTCTTCAATTCAGTGGAAAAGTCGCTCCTCTTCATAACATAAGGATCACGTCCAACATATGTTGTGATTTTCTGTTTATACCTTTCTAAACCAGCACAGAAAGGACTTTTCTCCATCTCTTCCATTCTAATTTTCACTGCTTGCCCTCCACCGGAACCACGTGATTGCAAACAACCTATTATCCAGCCTGTATTCGTAAAATTGTACCATTAGTGCACATGTGGAGCATGAGGTTCAAGGCCAAGCATAAAGTTTTTAAGAACACTCTAAAGAATTTTAAAAAATATCACCAAATCTTTGGCAAAAAGTCATCAGATGTCAGTTGGCTATCTTTGGGAAACAACACCATTGAGTCAAGTTGAGTGTGGACCAATGAAAACATTCTGTTGGAATGATGTGGACAGTGGTGAAACGTTGGCAGGAATGTTACAAAATCCCATACAGACAAGCATCCATTCCATGAACTGGGGCAAAATGGATGGGACAGAATATAGACAAGACCTCATTGTATGCAATGAAATTGAGGATGAAATTCCTGTTTTCAGTCAGATTTGGAAAATACATTTTATTGACAGCACTGTTTATTTTATTGTCGACAAACTTTTCACAGAACATTTTTCCAAACATCATCACTCATTTAAAGTACAGAGATACTGTGAGTTGGGTGAACTGGTAAAAGCCAACAGCTTGAAGTTCTACAGGCCTTTTGATCTGCAGTGTTTCTATGGGTCAGATGATGGTGAATATATTGTACCTTCTTTTGTGTTGGTGTTGTTAAAATAAAATGTCAAACTGATGTAACATGTTTTGTTTTTAACTGAATGCACATGTATTTTTAGTTGAATACAGATAACATTTAATGACAAATCAGGGTTTTTATGAACACGATATTAGTGTGGAAATAACTCTCTTGGTGTAGACACATCTAGTGTAGTTTTAACACTAGCAGAGTAAATGAGGGGGGAAAACACCAATAATTGTGTAAATTATGAACACTTAGTGTTTTTTTAACTTTTTTTAACTGTTTTTTAAATTTGGGTCAACCCAGTGTTGGGTTCATCCCTTTTTGACCTGAAGCTTTTGACCCAACTATTGTCACGGTGGCTCACACACGGAGACGAG
Organism: Anabarilius grahami; assembly: GCA_003731715.1. NCBI lineage: Eukaryota > Metazoa > Chordata > Actinopteri > Cypriniformes > Xenocyprididae > Anabarilius > Anabarilius grahami. The sequence goes on from RJVU01071064.1 coordinate 531,727, forward strand.
AGACAGATCCAAGTGCAGGTGTTTTTATTCGGGTAATCCAAAATCGTAGTCCACAAACAAGCATGGGTCAAAAGTCAGGTAATCTGTTCATCAAAAAACAAGAACAAAACACGGGAACAGGAAACAACACAGACCGGGGAATTTGAACTGAAAACTCCAGGATGTGAACAGAAACAGACAGGGTATAAATAGACAGACAATGATTACATAATACATGACAGCTGGCTGTAATGATGTGATAAAGGGATAATGAGTCCGGCAGTGCGTTATGGGTAGTGTAGTCAATGGGTGAAAGAGTCCAGGATGGAGTGCCCTCAAGTGGCAGATAGGGCACTCACACTATTGATCGTGACATTACCCCCCCTCAAAGGAACGGCTACCAGACGCTCCACCAGACAGAACAAAAAATACAAAAACTCAGGAGGGAGGTGGACAGGCGGAGGATCAGGGGGAAGGATGGCGGGCCAGACCCAGGGTGCCCAACTGATAACCAGGGCGGTGCTGGAGGAACTGACCAGGCTGGTTCCAGCGGTTCTGGAGTCCTGGCTGAGTGCCAGGGTGGCGCTGGAGGAACAGACCAGGGGAGTCTCAACGGTTCAGGTAGCCTGGGCAGAGGCGGCAGGGCAGAAGGCTTGGACGGCGACGACAGGGCAGAAGGCTTGGACGCCGGCGGCAGGGCAGAAGGCTTGGACGGTGGCGGCAGGACTAGCCAAGGGTGCTTCTTGGCCATATCAGGGCGAGCGAGCAGCTCGGTGACGGCCTCCGTGGCCGTATCAGGGAGAGCGGACAGCTCGGTGATGGTTTCCGTGGCCGGCTCTGGCTGCTCAGGAGGCAGGGCAAGGCGCTTAGTTACTTAATTATTAGTGCTTAGTTAGTTAGCAGGATACATGAGACTTAAGGTGGGCACACACTGTACGATTTTGGCCATGATTTGGTTGTCTGAGACAAATTTTGAAAATCCTAAAAGATTCCTCTCATCCTAGGCTAAAATCTGTAGTCTTTGATCGTTAGTTTGACATGTTTACTGACAGCCGATTAATGACTGTTATGATCAGATTTTTACCTCAGATGAAATTCTGGCAGTGTCAGAAGATTCGGCTCACAGTCCTGCAGTGTGACTTCTCCTACGACAAACGTCAAATTGCCTTCGTTTTCAAAATTAACGCTAGAGATGTCTTTGTTAGCCACCATGTCAGTCCCGTGTGTAATGCAGCTCACAGTCACTGAATGAGAATGAGATGATGATGTAAAACTCGGGACAAGTTATGTACGCGTCTGTTTTTAACACATCTTGACTGTCGTACAGTGTGACATTAATGACATCTGAGATCCCACAGTGTGACATGAGGATCATGTTCATACAGTCTGACAAGCAACAATCGTAAAGGACTATTATAAATCGTACAATGTGCACCCGGATTTAGTCAAACTCATGGCTCTTGCTTCAACCAATCAAAAATTTTGGACACACTTGAACCGTTGTATGATTCTCATTATGTACATACACATTTGCTCACATATTATTGTTGCACGGTTTATGCTAAATACACTGTATTTAGCGTCAGACTTTTTTTACATCAGACTTTAGCCGCTGATAACTTCTAAGTAATTGAAATAAGCACAAATGTCAGGGAATGTAAAAAAACCTTTTAAAGGGGACCTATCCCCACTATTGACATGGATCTGCATGACCAACTTGACAACTGTGATGGATATAAGCAGTGATGGGAATAACGGCGTTATAAATAAACAGTGTTTCTAACTGCGTTACTTTTTTCAGTAACGAGTAATCACAATCAAAAGTAACGTCCACAACACTGGATATAAGTGATGGTGAGTAATGTTATTATCTTGCTAACCTATTTGCCTTCTTGCCTCCATGTTGAGTTTCTTTCACAAAAGAGACACTGAAGTGTTGAGATCATCAAAACACCTGGTGTCAATTCTGAGCAAGGAACAGTTAATGGGCCTTCAACCAGCCTGGGGTGCTTTTCCCAAAAGCATCATTAGCAAACTATGATCACAAGCTCCATCATTACCAACACAGTTCATCACTTCAGTGTTTCACGAAGCCACAGTTTCAACAAACATTCACTAACAGCCCTGCAAAGTTGAGTGCTTGGAACTGCAGCTCTCGACTTTATTATTAATAATACATTCTTTGGCAGTGGCTTTTTCCTGAAGATCAGCACAAATGCAAATGTGATATTGATTTTATACAGCAGTTCAATTGCAATATTATTAATTTGAATGCTTTGACACTATTGGATGAGAACTGAGCTGGACGATGACATCGCTAATTTCTCCAGATCTGCTTTATAGATTAATTGAACTCATTCCAAACATAAACAGTTGTACAAGGTAAGTACATTTAATGATGTAATTGAAAATGTATAAAAAATTCAAGATGAAATGCCTACCAGCGATGTAAGAAGAGGAGTCTTCAGCTTACATAGAGATCCTGTGTAAAGCAGACTCAACGCCAACACCAGCACACATAAACCTGACACTGCTGCTCCCAGTGACCAACTCATTAAATATAACGCTGCAGAGAGACAAACATACAAAACAATCAAAAACATTTACACCTTACATTTAGTCATCAATTCAATTAGTCAGCAATTCAATGTGACTTTTACAAAAATATGTATTTGGACTGATTGTTCTTATGAACAAGAGTCCACAGCGGCCCATAGAACCATATGGTAGAAAGTTGTGAAATTTGGCACACTGATTGGAGTGCGTCTCAACAGACCTCTGACCAACTTCAGTGTTTCTTACTGAAACCATATAGCGCCACATACAGCTCAAATTTTGAGCCAATTCTGAACTCTGTCTAAAAAACATTTTTCTTCCCTCTGATGTCATTCCTCATGCAGAGTTTATGGCTTGTCTTATCACTACTATAAGACAGTTATAGATGAGCACACAACAGACTCGGTGACAGCTGAGTAGAACTGTGTTAGCAGCTCCTGTGGCAGGTTGAACTTCCTCAGCTGGTGAAGAAAGTACAACATCTGCTGGGCTTTTCCCCTATGGAGTCAATGTGATTTTCCCACTTCAGGTCCTGGAGATGGTGATGCCCAGGAACCAGAATGACTCCACTGCAGTCACAGTGCTGTTCGTGATGCTGAGTTGGGAGAGTGCTGGGGGTTTCTCCTGAAGTCCACGATCATCTCCACTGTTTTCAGTGTGTTCAACTCCAGGTTGTTGTGACTGCACCAGACAGACAGCTCTTTAAACTCCAGTCTGTAAGCAGACTCGATACCACTTTGGATGAGGCAGATGACTGCGGTGTCCTCTGCAAACTTCAGGAGCTCAACAGAGGGGTCTTAGGTACTGGGTCAGATCCCCCAGATCAGATTCTTGGATGCGAGTTTCCCCAGTCTCACTAGGTTCTGCCTATCTGCTAGAAAGCTGGTGATCCACTGACAGATTGGGGTGGGTACAGTGAGCTGGGTCAGTTTGGATGATAGGAGATCAGGCATGATGGTATCGAAAGCCAAACTGAACCCCACAAATAAGATCCTCGCATATATCCCTGGTTTGTCCAAATGTTGTAGGATATAATGCAGTCCCATTTTGACTGCATCATCCACAGACCTGTTTGCTCTGTAGGCAAACTGAAGAGGATCCATCAAGGGTCCAGTGATGTCCTTCAGCACAAGTCTTTCAAATGACTTCATGACCACAGGCGTGAGAGGTACAGGTCTGTAGTCAGTCCAGTGATTTGGGTTTTTTTGGGGACTGGAATAATAGTGGAGTGTCTGAAGCACCAGGAAGCTTCACACTGCTCCAGAGATCTGTTGAAGATCTGTGAGAAGATTGAGGCCAGTTGGTAAGCACAGATTTTTAAACAGGCAGGTGAAACTCTGTCTAGGCCTGAAGCTTTCCTAGTCCTCTGTTTTTTGAAGACCCGGCTCACGTCCTCCACACAGACCTTAAGCGCAGGTTGTGGATGGCAGGAGGTGTTGGTGAATCTGTGAAGGGCAGGTCAGAGCGGATGTGGGGTGTGAGACTCAATCCATTCTTCAAACTTCCATAAACAAAAACATAAGTATTTAACTCAAAGTCCATCCATACACACCCAAACTCCATATGTAACCTTCACACCCAACTCAGAACATTTCAAAAGCAGGTTAACAGGCTATTCAGATAATCACAGAAGAATCACTTTTCTTGAACATATTGAGTAGATCATGGATAAACAGGTAAGTAGACACAGTTATTTTTACAGTACATTTTGAAGCAGAGATTAAATGAAAGAACCAGGTGCTGATGAGCCGCAGGTGGACGTGATTAGGGTGATTGAGTGACCATTATGATCGTGGCTGGGGTCTTGAGCTTGCAGTGCTTGTTTTTCTGTTCAGCACTACTTTCTATTGAGTAGTTATAGTATGCAAAAGATCCCAAGTAATTCATTTCCCAGCTGTTGAGGAATCGCAGGAGATTGGAGATGGATTTGCACAACTCGCAGGATCTGCAATGGAAGCTGCCTCTAGATGGCAATGGTTGAATCTGTGATTCTGAAGTGCAGTATCCACACCGGTGTGGTGACTGACAGCAAGCATTAGATTCATCCGCGCTGACGAGCTGTGCCGACGCATAACGCACGTACAGATAACTGTTCCGCATATGACTTGAAACAAGAGCCTTTACCTTAAGTTAAGCAGGCTATTGCTGAGGCATTTGCTTGTGGAGCATCCACTGGACAGATGATTTTCGGAAGGTCAGCTACACATGCATCTCCTTTTCATAGATGAACACTGGATGTTTCAGAGCTGGGTAATATGCACCAGTGCTTTCCCATTTGACTCAAAAACGGCCACAAACATAAAAACAGAACTGTTGCATGACTTCGGACTGTCACAGGCTGAAATAGACAAACTTGTGTTAGTTAGTGATCAGGGGCTAATATACAGGCTGCTCTCAGCAGCTGGAAACACAGAAGCTGTAATGCGCACGTTCTCAACACTGCTGAAACACACTTTCACGAAGGGAAATGATGAGGATGAGTCATTACAGCCTGTGAGAGCATGTATTAATCAGTGTAAGTCACTGACGAAGTATTTCAAGCATTCTGGTTTGCAGCTTCACCTGACACACCCTCAAACAGGAGCGTGAGACTCGCTGGAACACTAAACTCGCAATGGTGGAATCAGTATTCAGTGCTTTCGATGATGTGCAAAGACTTCTTATGACAAGTGGAGACCTACACAAGATGAGTCACATCTCAAAAGATGTTCTTGAAATGCTAGTTCAATTTTTTTTTCTTCTTAAAGACAACACGCATAATGCCACCTAATGAGTTAGTGTACAAGATAAATAACAAATAAAACTTTTTAAGCAGTACTTACAGCTTGAAATTACACCACCCCCCACACACACGTAGCAATAATTGTAGAAGGTTCACATGCTTTACAAACAAAAACCTTTTGTACATTAGCAACAGAGCGAGCAAGTTCAATTTTTGACCACATTCAAATTGGCAAGCGATGAACTGAGCGCATCAAACTACCCTACAATCCATTTGCTGGCTTTATAGAAATCTACACTGCTTGAGCACTGTGTGGTTACGGACCCTAAAGCACTGGAGTTTCTGAAACGCAGAGTCAAAGACCTTCTGAGTGAACGAATTATACTCGACCACCATGAGAAGCTTGCAGTGCTCTTGTGGCCTAAGTTTAAGCAGCTACGCATGTTCACAAATGAGGAAATATACCAAAGTGCCCGGAGCAAGTTGGACAGGCTTCCCAGTCCAACAGACATGGTCCCATTTCGCATTCCAGTTCCAGATATTACCATCACAGCCACAGAATGTGTCGCAGTGGCTGGTCCGTCGGTGAAGCTCAGCCAGTGGGAGGATGTGGATGACCGAGACATGTGGATGAGCTGAATGACTTGAATAAAAAAATGATCATGCACAATCTTTAGGTGTATGGAAAAACACTAAACATCAATTACCAACGATGGCAACTCTTGCATGGAAGATTCTGTGTGTTCCAGCCTCCAGCATTAGCTGTGAATGTGCTTTCAGTGTGTCTGGACGTGCTCTGGAGAACTGAAGTACCTCTCTTGGTGCAGAAAGTGTCAATGATTTGCTTTTCCTGAACAGCAATGACAAGTACAGATGAGAATTGTACACTGTAACATTTAACTGGACAGCTGACTTTATTTCAAAACCTAATAGGATAAAGCAGTTAAATAGGGTTATCTCTGTTCTGCAGAAATCTGCCTGTAAATTCAGGCAAATATATTGTTTTTGATGCTTTAAACATAACAGTTAGATTTCAGACACCTACATTGTCATTTTCAAATGTTCTAACCAACTATTTCTCTGAGATGAAATGTGTATATAGTACTACAACCATATAGGTCTTTGATGTAAAAAAAAAAAAAAAAAAAAGACTGTTTTGGAAGATAGAAGATGTCTGTTTTGCATTTATGTTGGCGTATTTATTTGCATATGTATATGATCACAAAGGTTTTGTGTAGATGGAAATTTGCCTTCAGAATATTTTCTATTCAGTAATATATCCCTGTTCATTCTAAAATGAAATAATAAACAAATGACGTAGGGTGCCTGCATTTTCACTCTCTGTGACCTGCGATGAATAATTAGAGAGCTGCAGCAAATAATAATAAGCAGTGGCGTGCACGGGGGGGCCGGGGGGGTCTTGTGCCCCTTTGATCGCAAAAGTCCCCTTTGCGGTCGCCCCTGCCCTCCCGTTGCACGCCACTGATATAATATGCGATTGTAAAAACAAAGCGATTGCACCAGTTTTTTTTAGCTTTTTTTTACAATGAAAGTTTTGCTTCTAAATTCATCCCAACTCCTTCCATTTGTCATCATCACTTTGGATCTGAGGATAAAAAAGCACCGCTTGATTTGTGAATTTCCCTGAAGAAAAACGACTTAATTATTTATATAATTACCTAGAATATTTAGAAAAATAAACTTTAATCATCGTATGGTCAGATAAATAACATTATGCCAAAAATTACAGGACGTAATGAGGTTACAGTGATCAGTGATTGACATTTCAGGGCCTACTTGCGCATTCATGTCAAGTGCATTTTTGAGAAATAACACATGTAGAAAAGGAACAAACATATCGTTGCTGTCTGGGGGCTGCATGCTGTGCACACCTCAATGCCGTTTACATTCAGGTCCAGTCGGGTTCGAAAGTAAATGCAGCTTTTATTTTTCTCATGTCGGGTTTTTGTTTTAAATGTATTTATGCACGTTGGGTTCGGTTAAGAAGTGATTCGGGTCGATTCGGTTTGGGTACAGATTTTTGGACCCCAGAAGACCTGAAGAGTTCAGACTCTCGAGGATGTGATAAAACATAGTTACAGTAAGATTTACCTTGCAGGCATCAACCAAAAGTAAATTTAACTTATGGGCCATAGAGTGAATAGAGTTTCTGCTGAACTCTGTTTACATGTCCGGACATGACAGCCGCTCCTTCATAACTTTGTGCATATTGTGCAAGTGTATATTCCACATGCATCCAGAAAGTGCTTTACATGTCCATGAATTCCAGTAGCACCAGCTCTTTCAGAACAGTTCACAAATCCTTGAAATCTTCGCTTTATCTCCAGCTTCTCTGTGTACCTCACACACATGGCCATTTGTTCCTCTTTAAAACCGCAGGCTTCGTCCGCTAGAAGAGTAAAAACATATTTAATATCCAATAAAAGCAGAATCTCTGTATGTACCACTAGAACTGCACTGAAACAATCTACTTACCAGGGTGATTATTTTTGTCATTTTACCATTTTTGAAGCATATTTTTGTCTTTGGTTTGAGTGGGAAAGTTCCACAGTGAATTGTATATAGCTAATCACAAGTTCATGGCCTTCCCCTTGCCTATGTCACTTTATCACACATCTAATATACTGATACACACATGTGTTTTCATTCTCAACTGTTTCACTAAAGACATAACCGAATGCGTTTATGTGAATATTCACCAAGACGGTAATTTTGTTTATACATTTGTGTGTATTTGACCATTTAAGTGCAATTAGCCATGAAAAGAACTCAATGTGGTACTCGTGAGCTGTTTGTGAGGCGGCTTTATGTGTGCGCATGTAACCCTGATAAGAGAACCGTATTAAAGTTATAGGCTATATATATATGTGTGTGGGTTCTTTAAGAGGGCATAGGCAGCTATCCAATCAGAGCTGCAGTTGAGTTAAGCCCCGCCCCTGCACGAGCTGGATCGGTAGAGTGATGAAAACGTGACTAAAGCAAGTTGTTAATTTAAGAGGAAAAGAAAGCTTGTTTTGTTTAAAGAAGAGTTTCTTACCACTTTTATTTTCTTCTTTTCACTGGACACTCTCAGTACACTCTTGGTGAGTACTGTAGTGATAATTGTGTTACCGAGCACATGGTGTGTTGTAATAGAGTCATGTCTTTATATGCTAATCAATGTTAAATTGAGATGACTTGAGTATAGTTATATATTGATGTGTATTATTAAAATGTTTGCTATGTTGATAGAAAAGTTCAATATTTGAGCTAAAGTCCAATATAAGGCAGTTTATTGGGTTCAGGATGATTTTATGACGTATGCTAATTGCATATGTGCAATATTTGAATATTTTCATTGTTAAATTTGTTACCTTTGTGAATATAAGGTCTATTGGTGAATTATCAATATTTCAGAATGAAATGT
>RJVU01071064.1:540509-551484 GCA_003731715.1 Anabarilius grahami
ATATGCATAATAATAAGACATTTGAAAAGCATTATGTAAAAGAGATCACATTGAACCTGTTTTATTTATGCACGTTAGGGTTTTTTATTCCCTTATTGATGCATCACTGTATTTCTTCAGTTTTTGAGATGGGACTCAACCCCATGAAAGAACCTAAAAGACTGAAAAAACTTGATTAACGGGACAATTAATGGTCATTTTCAGTGAAACTTACAAAATTAATATGATGTCATCAAATTGAGAAACCCTCTCCATATACTGTGATGTGCCCATGATGACTTCATTGATATTTGTATTGATAACTGCAAGAAGTAGTATTTGGTAGCAGCTGTAGACAAGCATCATTTAAACATGTTGTGTTTGACCCCGTCCCCCACTAAAGTAGCCTGTATCTCAGAGAAATGTAAGGATCATTCTCGTTGTCCTCAAAGGAGGGTTGTGATCATCAACAGAATGAATGTCCACCAAATCAAGCGCAGGAGGAGACTCAAGGTTCAAAAACTTCTTTTAAAGACACAAAATGTTAGTTTTCGCCACCAGAGGTCACATTTTCAAAACAATAACAAAGGAGAAGCTTGATGACTCTATGATGGAGAGGAACAATGGAGATGTCGTTTTCACCATGCAGAGAAGTATGGAATTCATGAATCATGTTCACAGATAAGGTAAATCCAAGAACATAAAGATGAAAGATCCAAAATGTATTGTCAAAAAAGCTCCAAAATGTATTGTCCAGAGGCCATAACAAGTGAAACGTGCAAAACGTTTTCAGGATCAACCTGTGATGATTCCAAGCATACATCTGTATCCATTAATAAGCTTATTACCGTAATCATTATAGAACAGGTGAGGTGAAGAATTAGTTTTTGTAATCTGTATGTTTAATCACACTATTTTATGTCATCATAATGAATTCGCTGCAAGCAACATGAAATCCAATGCTATATTAGCCTGTTACTGATATGAGACTATTTGACAAATGATTTGGTGGGTGAATGCTGTGCAGTTTTACGAGTTTAAACATAAATGTTTTTGTGCAACACATACTGTACTTTGTAATTTGTAATTTCACGGCCATAGACTTGGTCTCCAGACTTGATAAAAAGCACCACTGAAGTACAATCAAAGTGCAATATTACTGTATGTGTAAGTTCATCAACATAACCCACAGAATTATGTACAATTATGAACTCTTGATAGTTTTTCAAGTTAATCGACCTTTGCATTATCCGTGGCCTGTTGCACAAAGCCGGTTTCAGTTTCTACCCAGGTAAGTTCAAGATTAGTTTGAGCAAACTCTGGTTTTTCGGGCTCATGACTATGGTAACTTGCGCTACACAGCTAACCTGCTCCGGAGCAGGTTTTATTCTGAGTTAGAGATCACAAACCCAAACTAGACCAATCAGCTGTGAGTAAAGTGACATAAATCTGTCACATCACAGTTAACCCTTTACAGTTTGTAGCGATGGATTCACCGTTTTTGAAAAACCCCGTGGAGATCGGAGCACAGATAATAAGAAGGCCACTTCGTCGGGAAAGAACTTTTAAGGACAGGCATAATCCCCTAGCTTTTTCCAATGAAGATCTGTTCGAAAGGTATCGATTTTCGGCAGATGATATAGTTCATCTATGCCGGCTTCTCGAGCCGCACATTAAAAATATCACACGCAGAAGCCACGCGCTTAATGTACCGCAAATTATGTGTATTGCTTTGTGGTTCTTTGCTAGTGGTTCATATTAGCATGCAGTGGGTGATGCTGAAAACATAAGCAAGTATAGTGCCTGCAGAGCAATACGTGAAGTGGTCATTGCATTGCAGGAATACATTGATGTATTCATCGTTTTTCCTGGCCGCTTAGAGACGCTGGCTATGAAAGATCATTTCAAATGCTGTCTACCTATGAAGATTCATCTTATGTTAAAGAACTTAAAGTTGCATAACCAATAATCCTTTAAAAAAAGCATTTCCTATGGTCATTGGTGCAATAGATTGCACACATATTGCAATTTCTGCAGCTCTAGGTGAGCATGAGGAAAATCCATTCACTCCCTCAATGTTCAGGTACAGTCCAAGATGCCTTCTCATTTCTCTTCAACTGATTAGACTCTTATCAAATCCTATGATTTTTTACCTATAGTCATACCATCTGTTATACTGACATCCCTGTTAATTGCAGATGACTTGTGATCAAGTATGGATCGTCACAAGTTTGGATAATAGATGGCCTGGCTCGGTACATGACTCCAGAATTTTTCGGGAATCTGTGTTAGGTCAGCGCTTTGAGGAAGGTATAAAGAGAGGGGGGAAATCACATTACGTAAGTCATAAGTGCTTGCATTTATACCATATGTGCACATTTGTTATGAATATTTGTACTGTATGTGGATATTTGTGTTTTGAATTTAACATGTATTTTAATTTATGTATATTGAATGTGTACATTTGTTTTGGACTTAATGTGTATTTTGAATATTTGTACTTCGACATTTATTTGTCATGTGTTCTACAAGTTTACTCGTGTATTTTGAATTCAATATATGCAAATAAGTGTGCATATTTATATTAAATGCTAGGCTCACCAATATTGAGTACATTTGTCATTTAAAACTTAAACAATAAATCTGTTTTAAAAACAGGTTTTTCCTACTTGAAAAAAGTCTGTATTTGAAAACAGTGTATTTTATTCATTAAATTAATCTCATGAATAAAAGTAAATAGTTAACCCAACTGGTTTTTAACCCAATCATTGGGTTAAAAATAACCCACAGTTGGGTTATTTAAAGGAAAGAGAGGGGGGGAATCCACACATACTTATTTCTTGCTTAAAATGAACCCAAAATATGTTGGAAATTAACATTTATTAATATGTTTAATAAACATTTATTAATACTTTTTTGAATAATATTTAAACAATAAACATTTATTAAATTGCTTATTAATAAATGCTCATCTTTTTGATTATTATTGTTGCCTCTAGTAATTATGAGTCTGATTTTTTATTTCCAACATATTTTGGGTTCATTTTAAGCCAGACATATAGTCATTTGTAAACAATTGTTGGGTTAAATAAAACTACCCAGCAGGTTGGGCAAACATTTAACCCAACTGCTGGGTCAAAACAACCCAATCGCTGGGTTTGTCCATTTTCAACCCAACTTGGGTTGTTTTTAACCCAGCATTTTTTAGAGTGTGGCAGAGCATTAAGAGACACAATAACAGGACAGTATTTCAGTTGATTTCTAATAAATAGTACAGTACACATACTTGGGAGTCAGTGTGTTTTATTTATTTTCATGTTGCTTAAACAAAAAAAGAAAGAAAAAAAATTGCATTCTTTAAATAGTCTTTTAATTCACAATCATTGCTTCACATATGCACATATTGTATTCCAACTCCTCAATCTGTAGTTTCAGCTTCTTTTTTTTCCAAGTAATTATGTCATAGTCCAGCTCCAAATTTCTTTTATAGAGTGCTCTGATGGTGTCTGTTTCCTGCTAAAGTACTAACTGACTGCTTCTGATTTTATTGTATACAGTTGCAACTTTATATGAAAAGATCCATTACCCTTTTGCTCTGGTCCGGGAAGCTGCGTGAAGAAGAGGCCTCATGAAGAGAACGCAGTTGTGAGTAATCCTATAATACAATAGACATGAGAAACTTTATCTTCTTCATTAATGAATATTCTAACAAAGCATTTCCCTCTGCAGCGGTCTCTGAGCACACAGATATTGTCTCCTCCTCACAAGCTTCACCGGTAACCAAATAAAGCCATGCAATAAATACATTATCAATAGCATGTTCTCATGGTGTGTTTTGTGCTGGATACTACCTCTGTATGAGACCCTGTAGGCGGGTGTGCTGGCTCCAACAAGGTAACTGAACTTCCTCCAGCTTAAAAACACATTAAGTAAGTCATTAGTGCTAATTTTTTAAAAAGGATCAAAACTTTATGTACACATACCCTGTATAAGTGTATCCCGTTTAGAGGAGAAAGCACCTGGATCTGAGGATGCACTCCCATCGATGCCATCCATCATGGGTCGACCCTGGTTAATGGACAAGGCCAACTCCTCTGCAGCGGTTTATTTTTGAGGAGGTGGCCCTCCCCCCGTTTTCTTACTTTCAGACTTTTTTTCTTGGCTACATAGGATACATTTGATTATAATATGCACACAAGAACAATAAAAAACACTTTGAATTTTTTTTTTGTAAAAACAGTGTCATTCCTGACCTGTACATAGTTCCCTTGCATTTAATCAAAAATTGTAAATAGACATCTTTCTAGACATAGACAACTGAATTACCTCAAAACCACATTTCACTCTCTCAAAACCCTCTGTAGATCCCAGGAGTGTGGTGTATCCAGGACTGACTTCAGTGTCATGTGAGAACATCTTCACTGAGAGCAGGGTTTAGCACAACATTATCTGGTGTCAGAAAGCCTGTGTTTTACAAATGTTGCAAAAATTGCAGGTTATATGACATATTCTTTCAAAAACAACTACAAAGAAACATGCATTGCCTTAAAACACATGCACCAGAACTGAACCAAAGGTCCGAGTTTCCTGATGGAGTTTCCCAGGATAATGGAGCATAAAGTGGTGTTTTAATAATTAATTTTAATAATTTGTTACATTTATATAGCGCTTTTCTGGGTACTCAAAGCGCTTTACATATAGTAGGGGGATATCTCCTCAATCTCCTCAACCACCACCAATGGCTTCAATTGGCTTCAAATACCTGTCTGGATAAAGCTCCAAAAACCACCTCTTCAGTCAAGGCTGGAGAGAAAAGCAACCACATACAGCCAAGTAATGAAAGAAGTAGTTCCCAGGGTTGATCCGAGTTCCTTCTGGAATAAAATCTCGTGTCATAAGAGGGTTTTTAAGATCCTGAGGTTTGATAGCAGATGGCTTGTTGTGACTATCAGAAAAACTGTAGTCAAAGCTCAAATCAGAGAATTGAGAACAAGATTTCGTAACCTCCAACCCCTTCCAGAACTTCATGCGTGACATCTGGAGTTACATTGTCAGTTACATGGTAGAACTGAAGTTTATTTATTGAACACTCTTTTCTGATCCCAGCTTCAATCGGGTTATTCTGAAGTAGAGTGGTAGTTATCCCAGCTGCACATCACGGACAGATCCTCAACTGCCTGTCCTCTCATAACCTCTCTATGTACACCATCGACACACAGTTTCCCTGAGAAGCTCTCTGTGTATAGCCGAGGATGGCATTACAACTCAGGTTATCCCCACAAACCTGTCCGCTTCCTGCTTTGACAGTGCCCTTGAAATGTTTTGTGTCAACCTGAGTTCCCGCCAATTCCAGATCCAAGACAACATTTATTCCATAGGTTTTTACATCGTCCATACACTGCCAACAAGAAGTGAGAGTTTAGGCTAGAAAGATAATCTGGTCGCAAGCATTTAAGAGTAAAATGTATCAAAAACCTCAGTTCACAAGCTAGGTTTGGTTTATGTGGATTCTCACATTCATCATTGTAAAGTACAAGTGGAATGGACAACTGTTTAGAAAGGACTCTCTCTGTGGCCTATCTCCCTTAAAAAGAGACTGTTTTTCTCTGTAGAGATCCAACATCACTGATAAGGCTAGATGTGTAATCTACCACAAAATTAACAGCACTCAATGTCTGGGAGGAATTTGACCATAATTTAGCTAAAAACGCTCTGTCTTGTATATTTTCTTCCTCTATCTCATGACAGTCCTCATCACACTGCTCAACAGTGTCTAAAACTGAATTTGATGAATTGTTATCAGGCTCAACTAAAGCGGTTTCCTCCATTTCATTTCCAGTGTCATCACACACTCCAGTATGTGTTTTCTAAATGATCTAGTAAGCCTGAATGTGTGATGATATCCAGCTTGAGCACACTGAAAGTAACTAGATATCCAAATCAGATGTACCCCATACCTTCTACACCTTATACCTTGTACTTACATATCAAGCACATTCTTGAGGTACTTCTTAAATTTTAAACAAAGTCCAATAATCGGGATAAGAGAGGTATCATCTAAATCTTCTGTGACATCATCTTCTCAGCTGTAAGAGAAACAAATATACAGAACATAAAAGTATTTTGATGGAGATGATGAAACTGTTGAAATTACGTTCATGTACATTCACTCTACACTTGTGTTAAGCACAAGGAAGAGTAATAGGGCTTCAAAACATGATTGCCCAAAGGAGTTACATTTTTGTCCATTTCTCACTGTTAAATGTGAAATTATTTATGCAATAAAAGCAAGTAATGAAAATAATCCATAACTGGTGCATTCCCAATGCGTGTTAAACTCACAGCACATGGAGAGATGGAGCACTCAGTCTGAAAACACTGGACCACAAGCTGCTCGAAACTATATACTGAATTAAATCACAGCCTCTAACGATGTAAGTGCAGACTGAAAGTCTAATTGTAATTTTAATTTTAGTTCGATTGATGCTTTGTCACAGCAATGGTGCAAAAAGCAACATCAGAGATCTTCGGTATTTTGTTGGCTACGAATGATGGGAATGCTGTTGCTTTGGTCCTTTAGATCTTAGCTCAGCATTTGATATGGTTGATCATACAATTCTTCAGCCTGGACTGGAAAATTGTGTAGGCATTCAGGGTACTGTTTTAAAATGGTTTAAGCCTTAACCAATAGGAAGTTTTCTGTCTGTATCGGACAACATTGGACTCCTGTGGAGTTTGGGTTCCTTGGGTTCCTTGCCACTGTCGCCTTTTGCTTGCTTAGTTGGGGACACTTGACATTTGATATTCAACAGTGCTTTGATCTGCCTGCATTGACACCATTTTCTTTATGAGCTGCTGTGCAGCCAAAATTATATACCAGTTATCAATGTAAAGCTGCTTTGACACAATCTGCATTGTGACTTGACTTGACTTGTGGTGTTCCGCAGGGATCTATCCTTGCACCAATTTTGTTTTCCTTATCGATGCTGCCCTTGAGTTCCATCTTTCATAAATATGGGTTCTTTTTTCATTTATACGCTGATGATACCCAATTGTTCCTTCCTTTAAACGTAATGATAAACACTCTACAGGGTCACTGACAGCTTGTTTACAGGAACTGAAACTATGACTAAAACAAAACGTTTTGTCCTCGAATGAGAATAAAACAGAAGTGGTACTGTTTGGACCAAATGATTCGCATGACACCTGTAACTTGGACCTTGGCATGTGCGAAAAAACCTAGGCTTTTATTTGATTCCAGACTTAAGTTTGATAAACAAATGAATGTAATTTTTGTTTTTAAATCACTAAATAGCCTGGATATCTTTCTGATATGCTGTGTCTTCACAATCCATTGAGATCGCTTAGGTCTGGGGATCTTGGATTGATCTCTGTCCGTAGGTCTAGACTGAAACACAGGGATTGGACTGAGCTTTTGCTATAGTAGCCCCTAAACTTAGGAATAGCCTTCCGGTATCTATCAGAACGGTGTTATATCTTTCAAAGTTTAAAACTCATTCGCTTAATGTGGCTATTAATACTTCATGAATCTATTAGTTATGTGAACTTGATGTGCTTTTATTTCTTTATTGTGGCAATGAGAATATCTGCCTGCTGATAGATAATAATTCAATTTCCTTTTTTATGTTAGGTCCCTTCAGGCTGGGAGTTACTTGGTATGGATATGACTGGGCCACTTCCCAAAACGGTCAATGACAATGTCTTCATATTAACAATTACAGACTACTTCTCAGAAGATGAAATCAGCCAAGGAAGTAGCAAGAAACTTCTGTTATTTATAGACACAGTTGCCCAATGAGTTTTGCCTGATCAAGGCAGAGTTTAATATGGTGAATTATTGGGATTTCCTTACTAAGTGCCTGAAGAAAGTGTTTTTGTGAATTAAGTTCTGAGAATTTGAATTAAGCCTGGATTAATCACAACTATACACAATATAAAGGCAGCTCAGTTTAATTAAAGCTGCGCCTATATCTCTTTATTTTTTGACTAGTAGAAATGCCTAATTACATGATGCTTTCCCTCTTTTTCTGTAGCTTTCACAAATTGTTCTCCCCATTCGTGGTGACAACATGAAATTGGATGAACACAGATCAAAACAGACAGACATTCAAAAAGAAAGGTCAAGCAATAAAAAACAAACAAGTCTTTCAAAGCAGATCTATCTTTACTTCTGTTGTCTTGTACTTTCTCTTTTCAGAACTGTGGTTTTTCCCAAGACTTTCCTGTTCTTTCACTCTTCCTTCCAGTTCTTTCTGTTTCTGTTTCTGCTCAATTTTACAGCAGGTATTTTGGTGCAACAAAGTCATGTCGGATAGAATTGAACGCACATCACCGCAAAGTCGTAATTATTAGTAAAATTACTCAAATATAAACAAATATATCTACAACATAAAATTTTCAAATAGCTCCATTTTCACAGTCCAGTCACTCTACAGTGTGAAAACAGCATTTTTAAATGTATCTACTAAGGAGAGCTTGCTTCTTCAAAAAAGCTGTTTTGGTAGGACAAAAATTGCCCTCTCAGTGTGGATTGAAGGCCAATGCTTAGAGAAAAAGATGCGTTTTCAAATGTGGATTAGAGTAGATGTAGCCTCAGTTCAGTACATTCCCTCTCCCGGTAAAGGCTTTTGCTTCACTTGAAATGGGCCTCGCAAAAGAACGGGCCTCCACTTGCAAAAGAGCCCGCCATCTGGTCCTGGGGCAGAAGCGCCACCAAAATTAATCGTAATAATAATAAAAAATACTCCACAAATAGTCCACGACAGCCGCAGCGTTTGGTTAAAGCACTCTTATGTCCATCAGCAGCTCTTTCAGCTGTGGTCTACTAAAAGCCTCAAAGTCATCAGGGCTAAAGTGAAGAGAACAAAGACGCAGTTAGGAAGTTTGCAAAACTTCCCATTCTTTTCTCCTCTTATCGCTAGTGAAGACTTACATCTCTTCTCTTCTTCATCGACTGAAAATTACAACCAAAAGCTGCACAATGTGGCATCGTATATTATATTCACTGCAAAAAATGCTGTTCTTACTTAGTTTTTATCTTGTTTCTAGTCAAAATATCTTAAAGTTCTTAAATCAAGAAGCATTTTCTTGACAAGTAAAAATTATTTTCTTGTTTTTAGGGAAAATAAGTTAAAATTAAGTGAGTTTTTCCCTAAAACAAGCAAAATAATCTGCCAGTGGGGTAAGCAAAATAATCTTATATCAAACAAAAAATAAGCTATATAATCTTGTTTTCAGTTTGGATTAAGATTAATTTGCTTGTTTTAAGGAAAAACTCACTTAATTTTAACTCATTTTCCCTAAAAACAAGAAAATAATTTTTACTTGTCAAGAAAATACTTCTTGATCCAAGAATTTTTAGATATTTGGACTGGAAACAAGACAAAAATTCTAAATAAGAACAGCATTTTTTGCAGTGTTCCGAGTTGTGTTGCAGTAAAAATAGCAAGAGACCCTTTTCACATGTCCGGGTTTCTCAGGGTGCGCTCTGAACCGTGCCCGAGTGCGTTTGACCCCCAAAGCCCGGTTCGTTTGACAAGTGTGATTGCTCTGTTCTGTGTCCGGGTGCGGTTCGTTTAGCCGGCCCTGACCCGCTCGGAAGAACAGTAACTACTTTTGTGTGCGCTACTGTCATCATTACGACGTCAAACATCTGCATTACTACTCTGATAGTACACTTATCAATTCATGTAATTGTAGTGTATTTGGGTTTATAACGGGTCTGATTCTCACCTTATTGATGCACAGGAATTGTAGTTTGCGAGTAAAGCTGCAAATTCCTCCATTAACATCAGCTGCTGTAATAATCCTCTGATACGTGCAAGTGAAAATCGTTGCGCGGCATAAATGATAAATATATTAGCGCGAAAGTGCATTTCTTCCTGTTTTCTTCCATTCAAAAAGTTGCATCATATATGTCGTAAGCGCGCTCTGGCCCATAACGTTAAGGGCAGTGTGAGTGCGGGCCGGTGGGGGAGTGGGGACAGTCGTGCTCGGTTCAAGGCAACCGTGCTTAGTGTGAGTACACCCTATGAAGAGGAAGTGTCAGAAGATCACCGAGTGCAACCATTTGACGTCATCGACACAGAACGCAAACAAAATGGTGCCGGCCATTGTCCAAATCGGTCCAAGTATGTCATGGATTTTTTAAATAACGTAAATCTTTCATGGGTTTTCTTCTCCATATTTCAGTAAATTGAAGTTATATTAAGCCATACAAGTGTAACGACAGGGGTTCCTTTAAAGCTACAGTTCGTAAAATCTGCCACTTGAGGGCGCACTACCAAAACAATAACAATCGCGTGGTTTGATGACGCTAAGAAGGTGCGTGGAATGATGGGATTTGTTGTCTTCTACCCAACCGCTGACGGCCATCAATCCGACGGAAAGATAAATCATGGATTTAACGGATGAGGTAAAGTTTTATAAATGTTGTGTTTGATGTCATAGTTTTATTATATTGAATTAGACCCGAGTAATGGAAGGTTTACATCGAAATTTTTAGTCATAGATGTTAGAATGTTTGTCCAATTCGCTGGTGTGATAACACAGCACAGTTTCAAGTGTTCAAATCAATGATAATAAATGTTATTTTGAACTTACCAATATCATTTGCAATAATAATTGATTCATATTTCTGTATAACACTAATTGACTAACTGTATTTATTTACATTGTTTAACTTGTCAGGTGAAATAAGACAGTGTAAATAAATCAAAATGCAATAACACTGCACCTGCATAAACTTTAGTCTTCAAGAAAACACATTTTTAATATATAAAATAAAGCATGATGAATTGCAACTTCATTATGACCTAAGAATATGCACTTCACATAGTTATGTAAACTATTAAAAACATTTGATATATTTTAAATTGTATATAAACGATTACCACTTGTTCAACAAATATATACACTCGTGTACATTCAAACACAATAAGTGGGCATACATAGCAAACGCGAGTTCAACGATTTG
>RJVU01071064.1:551788-595315 GCA_003731715.1 Anabarilius grahami
TGCATAAACTTTAGTCTTCAAGAAAACACATTTTTAATATATAAAATAAAGCATGATGAATTGCAACTTCATTATGACCTAAGAATATGCACTTCACATAGTTATGTAAACTATTAAAAACATTTGATATATTTTAAATTGTATATAAACGATTACCACTTGTTCAACAAATATATACACTCGTGTACATTCAAACACAATAAGTGGGCATACATAGCAAACGCGAGTTCAACGATTTGCGCGAGTAGATTACATACAAAGTCAATGCAAAGACACGATCAGACTATGGATCAGACGCGTCCTCGCGCGGGTCTAGAGACGCGTTTGGCGTGTATGCCTCTTGTCCCAAACTCTTCTTGGGTCGTTTGGTTGGCCGTACGCTTGCGTTTACGGGAACTGTCCTTGTCGACAGAACCAGCGGCAAATGGTAAACAGTAATAATGTTCCATAAATAAGTAACACAATCCACCATAAAACGTGCAAGAAGTAAATAAGGAACTGCTTGAAGCAAGCAAGTGGTTTGCTGGACGCTAGACACTACTGGTCATGTGGTTTCTACGTCAGTAAAGGCGGTAACAAAGGGTACCTGACGTCATTGACAGGCGACTGCACTGCCCCGTGTCACTGTTTAGAATGGGAATTTTCTCATGATTTACAAGTAGTTGAAAACATTAGAGATATTGTTAGTAATCAGCTGGACAAAATATATAACACTAGCCTAGTGGTTTTTGGATATTTTACTGCAAAAATATTACATATTGTACCTTTAAGAGAAAGTTTCCAAAAGACTAGCAAGATTTTTGTTTCATACAAAATCTGTCATTAATTCAATTTGTAATGAACACTGACATGAGAGGAAATTACTCAGGAATTGGAGTTTTATTTTATTTCAATAAAACATTATAAACGATAATATAGAGAGATGTGAAAGATACTTCACAGCTAATTATTATTCTTAGATATTTTACATATGATTTTCTGTTTCTTTTCCACCAGATTACTGCACCTCCATTCATTGTATTTTAAATGTTTTACATTTTATCTTAAATAGACGACATAGAATTTATTTCTCATATATATTTTTTTTTTAGAAGTATTACACATAATGTAGAGGTAAATATTGTTTAGTACCACAAAATCCCCTCAAAATACAAAATAATAAAGCAAAAAAATATATATTATGGAAAACAAATATATTAATTTAATTAAAATAGTTACACTTACGGAGTAAATCAAGTTTTAAATCACTAAATGATAAAGCTCGGTTCTGCAGGAACACACTCTTCATCTGGATCCCATGACACTTCATATATTGTGACGCATGAAAATGTAATCTTTATAATAAATGCTTGAGCTTATTTCTCAGTTTCACGCGTGTCTTTGAAGTTTATAAGATCAAACTAGGCATGTTCTGTCCAGTAAGTTTCGATATCACTCTTCCTCCAGCGCGTAAGCGAAAATGAAATGATCTCCAGTAATTCAGTGAATGCGTAAATCCCCTGCTATAAAGTGGACAAACACTGTATCTGGAGCCCTGCAGGTGTGTATCTAGTGCACTAGTTAGGGAGCACAGCCCTTGCGCTTCAGGCCAGTTCAGTCTCTGAGATAAACCACACAAATCCAGCGCTTGTTAGGGATTTATTTGCATTGTCTGTTTATTCACCGTGAAGTTTGCTCGGACAGAGCTTGAACGTGTGTGTGCGTGTGTGTGTGTCACGCCGAATGCTGCGCATGCTCCCTGACGAGCAGAACAAGCCACGCCCACCGTTAAGACCTGAAACGAGTCAAAACCGGAAATAGAACAAAGAAAATGAAAGTATCGACTGTCAAACGTTTCTCTTCTTCAGTGTCAGTAGAAGCACATAATGCTGCAGTATTCAAACAGAGCAGATGTGAGAGAGTGGAGTAGATCCTGAGGAAAGTAAATCACGGGATGTCTCTGGGAGAACATGAGGAAAGACTGGACTGTGATATCAAGGACACTGACAGCACTCGCTCTGCTTCAGCTGGGTAAGAGAGCACGACTTCAGTGCTGATCACACCTGACAGTTCATGGACGTGACAGTCTCACAGGGATTTGCCTTGTCAAATCAATTAATTATAATGTTTTTTTATTCTGTTAATACTTGCATGCTAATATTAGGATAACTCTTAAAAAAAAAAATCAAGATTTTTCAATTGTTTTATGAGAATAAACAATGTTTAGTACAACCAACATGATTTGAACATTCCCAAGTTTTGTTGATATTAACTGAATTACTCATTTTAAGCTATTCTTCTTCATTTTGCTTCCATTCTACTCAAAATGTTTATGCAAATTATAGCCTTAATATTCAAAGTATTAAGTGTTTGCACCAAAAACTAAAACCGAATGAGATTTGAGCTGATAACTGTGTGTTTTCCCTCGTTCACATTAGTAATCATCATAAATTAGGTGTCATTCGAAAGCTTAAACCCTCAGTGTTCATCCTGGGAAACCTTTTTTAACAAAGAAAATGAGTAAAAGAGCTTGACTTTGCTGTGAAGTAATGCATTTGAACTATTTGCAAATAATAGTTTTATTTTAGACATCCACTTTCAATCATATGAATATTGATGAGTTTCACGTTAAAGCACTGGATCACAGAAACACATCTCTTAAAGGGTTAGTTCACCCAAAAATGAAAATTCGAAGTGACAACTTATTACTCACCCTCATGTCGTTCCACACCCGTAAGACCTTCGTTCATCTTCAGAACACAAATTAAGAGATTTTAGTTGAAATCTGAGCAATGGACATTTCCTCTCTCAAGATCCATTAATGTACTAAAAACATATTTAAATCAGTTCATGTGAGTACAGTGGTTCAATATTAATATTATAAAGCCACGAGAATATTTTTGGAGCGCCAAAAAAACAAAATAACGACTTATTTAGTGATGGCCGATTTCAAAACACTGGTTCAGGAAGATTCAGAGCGTAATGAATCAGTGTGTCGAATCAGCGGTTCGGAGCGCCAAAGTCACGTGATTTCAGCCGTTGGCGGTTTGACACGCGATCCGAATCATGATTCGAAACACTGATTCATCTGCGCTCCGATGCTTCATGACGCAGTGTTTTGAAATCGGCCATCACTAAAAAAGTCGTTATTTAGTTTTTTTGGCGCTCTAAAAATATTTTCGTCGCTTTATAATACTAATATTGAACCACTGTACTCACATGAACTGATTTAAATATGTTTTTAGTACATTAATGGATCTTGAGAGAGGAGGTGTCATTGCTCCCTATGGAGGCCTCACGGAGCCATCGGATTTCATCAAAAATATCTTAATTTGTGTTCTGAAGATTAACGAAGGTCTTACGAGTGTGGAACGACATGAGGGTGAGTAATAAGTGACAGAATTTTCATTTTTGGGTGAACCAACCCTTTAAGCTGAGATATAAACTGTACTCTATGTGCATCAGATTAAAGATTTTGTTTAGTTGCGTTTGATTTAATTAACAGCCCATGATTTGGTAGGCCTATCGCTGATCCTCTTCAAGTAAGCGAGCCATCAGCCCTGTTCTTATGCTTCTGCTTCACATCAAGCTTTAAAACATTGGTTTGATAACTCTGTGAAAGAGTATCTGTGGTGGCAGTGGCTCAGCGAGCAGCTCCTGTGGTGAAGACGACAGGAAACCTGCATCACTGCATCAAGACTGAAGAACGAAATAAAGACCCTTATCAAGTGTAGACTTTATAACAGCTCCACACGGCCTGCAGTTCATGTCAGTTTGTGCAATCTTAATTTTACTTGTAATATATTGTTTTATTCCTGCTCAACTTCTTAGTTTTAGATACACTTTCACGAATTTCACGAGTCCAGCATTGACACGTCTAAAAACATGCGTTAACATCCTTTTCATTCGGAAAGTTCAATTTGGCAAGTGGTTTCACACTCCCGAAACGAGCACCAAACGAACTTTGCTTTGGCCTGATTTCATTCAAAGTTACGTCACACTGGTTCGTTCTTCGATTTCGCTTATTGGGGCCTAAAGTTTGAAAACAATTTACATTTGTGCAGGATGTCAAGTCCCTTTGTCGAAATCTTTTACTGCAGAGATGCTCGTTTCATTTCAACTCGACCAACACACATTTGATACCAGTCGTGTCAAACTTATTTGCATCCTGATTCACAGTACAGAAAAGAAAAAAAATTCACATTTTTTTGTCTTTAACCATATTGTGTCCACTAAATGTATTGTTAAAGGGGAAAATGTGAAGATGTAAAGAGAAGGATATCGCTTGGATATTTAATTCTAGGGCTGGGTATTGACACAATTTTCACATGCTTTCAGTTCGATATCGCAAATTTCATGGCAAATTTTCTAGAGGAAAAAAATCTCTCAACTAATGCTGTAAACTACACATGAGAGTCAGCTGGTACTACTATAATAATATTGAAGGCTAAATGAACTTATTTACATACAAACACTTAAATTACACTCAATGATGTTTTTATTATAAATAAAGTTTAGAATTATATAATCATATTTCTACTCCAATTCGTTTTTTTGAAATATAAACATTTAAATCGCGGCTGTCAGAACTGATTTATTCAAACATGCATTAAATATTGAAGAACATTATAATGAATATGTAACGGTGCATAGCTATATTTATCAGAATGTTGCTTTCTAGAGCACTTTTCTAGCTGACTAATGAGTTTATGGTCACTGAATATGTTTTTCTGAGGTAAATGTGACGTTACGTGACATTGTTTACAAGCTGACGTCTTTTCGAGGTTGAAGCACTGATTGAGCGATTACACGAGACACGATACGGATTTCAGTAAGCTGTACTGTATATTTTAACATACCTTCAGATGTTCATGCATGTTTATTTCGCTGTAACTGGTATTAAAGCGGAGGAGAGGATGATCACATCCTCTTTAACTGAGGAGCTAAAGCGATCCGTCACGCCACATTAAACAGCGCCAAAACGGTATTTATTTTTTGAATCTCATAATAAGATGGACGTCATTTGAAATCTGAGACTTTGCTTCATATCAAAAGTAACANACATTTGATACCAGTCGTGTCAAACTTATTTGCATCCTGATTCACAGTACAGAAAAGAAAAAAAATTCACATTTTTTTGTCTTTAACCATATTGTGTCCACTAAATGTATTGTTAAAGGGGAAAATGTGAAGATGTAAAGAGAAGGATATCGCTTGGATATTTAATTCTAGGGCTGGGTATTGACACAATTTTCACGATTTGATTCGATTACTATTCACATGCTTTTTTCAATTCCATATCGATTATTTTGGATGTAGTATTTCAGTTACAGTTCATGGCAAATTTTCTAGAGGAAAAAAAACTCTCAGCTAATGCTGTAAACTACACATGAGAGTCAGTTGATATTACTATAATAATATTGAAGGTTAAATTAACTTATTTACATACAAACACTTAAATTACACTCAATTATGTTTTTATTATAAATAAAGTTTAGAATTATATAATCATATTTCTACTCCAATTCGTTTTTTTGAAATATAAACATTTAAATCGCGGCTGTCAGAACTGATTTATTCAAACATGCATTAAATATTAAAGAACATTATAATGAATATGTAACGGTGCATAGCCATATTTATCAGAATGTTGCTTTTCTAGCTGACTAATGAGTTTATGGTCACTGAATATGTTTTTCTGAGGTAAATGTGACGTTACGTGACATTGTTTACAAGCTGACGTCTTTCCGAGGTTGAAGCACTGAGCGATTACACGAGACGTGATACGGATTTCAGTAAGTTGTACTGTATATTTTAACATACCTTCAGATGTTCATGCATGTTTATTTCACTGTAACTGGTATTAAAGCGGAGAAGAGGATGATCACATGCTTCTCTTTAACTGAGGCGCTAAAGCGATCTGTCACGCCACATTAAACAGCGCCAAAACGGTATTTAGATATTGAATCTCATAATAAGATGGACGTCATTTGAAATCTGAGCCTTTGCTTCATATCAAAAGTAACAAAGCACAAAGATTATTGCGATTTATTGGATGGGAGGCGCGACATATTCTGTTCATTCATCAACTGAAAACAGACTAATCAATTCTTGGGATTTAAGAATCGACATCGGTTCGTAAAAATGAGAATCGATTAAAATCGAGAAATCAATATTTTTTTACCCAGCCCTAATTAATACTGAGGCCGGTTTCAAATTATTGACCAACTGAGCAAGTGATCAAGGAATGGCACAGAAAAATCACAAGTTTATACACAAGATTCAATAAAAAAATTGTTGTGCGTATCTGAACGGTCACAATCAAAGCTTAACTTCATTTGGTGCGTTTGACATGAAGTCACCTGTTTGATAACAGTTTCTGTGATCCAGAGAGCGTGCACTAATTTCTAGTGTCGCTTTACCACCGACACGGGAAAGATTTGCTCCTCCCCATCCAACCGAAACCAAATATTTCAGAACACTCAATGGGACACAGCTAAGCTCATTAGACACTTCCCTAAGCACTTCCTCTCACGGAGTCACAGCCGCCATTTTGAAGTGCGTTCCACTTCGTCAAACGGATGAGGAAATGGACAGACTGAGGGAACAGGGCTGCGTTCCTCTTCCTAAGTTACCTTCTGATTTATTATTTGAGTCAGTGACATTGTCTTTTTTTTTTTTGTCCAAAGGCTTTATAATAATAAAAAACAAAGATATGACATCCAAAGTATGTGAGGTAGAACAACTAGATCTCTTTTATTGAATCCAAAAGGTTTTAATTATATTTTACTACATATAAAGGTATTTTAAAGATTTTGAAGTGTCAAAAGGTCATTCGGTTTAACCGTCCAAAGGCCAATACAGCCATTTCATTAGTGATTAAAATATCTTAAAATGTAATAAATGTGTATTTTTTATTCTGGCATGATTTTATAACATCATATATCAACATGGTGCAAAATGGTACTAAAATTATGTGTTGAAGTCGTTGCTTTTTTATGAGAAATAATGTCCGGAAAAATGAACTTCATTGATGTCATTCGGAGTAACCAATATAAAGGGACTGTTTTGGAGCAAGTCATGCGGTCAGGATCATGTGACAGGATGTGACATCATTCAGACGCCTGAAAAGGACCACATGGTCATGAAGCAAAGTAACTAACTCTCTCTTAACTATCTGAAAAATTCATGTTTTCAAAATTCACTTGCTCATACGCATGTGCCGAAACATCAGGTCATTTGGTGCAACCGCTATAAAACATGGAAAATGATGTAATATTTTAAAAACTTGTACTAAATATAAAATGTTTGATTGTCTTTTTGGTAGATATCAGCCTGTTAGCATTGTTTGAAAATATCGTCATTTGGTATAACCAAAATTTTGGTTAAACCGAATGACTTTTTTGGTGACCAATTTTGTCCATATTGTAAAAAAAAAATGACAAAAGCAGTGTTAATTGATAATAAAACTAAAAATGAGATTGATTTTTTTTACACTTTTAAAAACCTTATTCATCAATGACCCAATGATTTATTTGTTAAATGCATCATTCTATTGCTTGGGCTGTTGGAGAAAACATAAAATTGTACAAACAAATAAAATATCAATGCTGTAAACTATGACAAACAGTCAGCTTAAGGTAGCAACAAGTATCATGTGGTTAAATCTCAAAATAATTCATATATCATACACTAGAGGGGTAAGTTAAGATCTGAAGTAACGTCAAAATTGTCTTCTACGTACCAAACATACCTTTTACAATTTTGGCCAAAAAGTTCAATCTTGGTCTCATCAGACCACATTTTTCCAGAAGGTTTTGGAAGACTGAATATATGTTTTTGCAAAGTTTAGCCAGGCTTGGATGTTTTTAGTCTCATAGCACAAACAGATGGAAAATACAGGAGTCACATGTA
This sequence comes from Anabarilius grahami, assembly GCA_003731715.1. Lineage (NCBI taxonomy): Eukaryota > Metazoa > Chordata > Actinopteri > Cypriniformes > Xenocyprididae > Anabarilius > Anabarilius grahami. The sequence goes on from RJVU01071064.1 coordinate 559,682, forward strand.
GGGAACAAACGGTACTTGCCAGAACGATCTGCAACTCTTTTCATGTCGCTGTCGGCCTCTTGACAGCCTTACTGTCCAGTCTTCTCTTTGTCTTCTCTTTGTCACCTGGAGGGACGCCTTGTTCTTGATAACATCACTGTTGTGAAATACTTTCCCCACTTGCACTGTCTTCTCTGTGGAAATGGAAATTTTCGGAAAATTTGAGCGATCCCTTTCAACGCTGAGATCTTGTTGATGTTTTGTAAGCTCTTTGTGGCCCATGGCTCTTGTAGTAGCATGAAGATGTCAAAAAAGGTGGAGATTTATTTGGAGTTGTTTCACATGAGTTTAATGATTAGATCATTCTGAACACAGCCACATACTTATAAAAGAGTGTGCACTCACACAGTGTTTATTTTATCATTCCTTTTGATTTTGGGCTGAAATGTTACAAGGTCAAGTTCATGGTAGGAAAATTGGTTTTTTTAGGGTTTTTTATTTGAATTACATTTTATGAATTCATTTATGCAGTCATTCAAGACATTACTCCTTGTGCAGAACCTTTTTGTCATAAAGGGTTCTTTAAAGGGCACCTATAATGCCCCTTTCACAAGATGTAATGTAAGTCTCTGGTGTCTCCAGAATGTGTCTGTGAAGTTTCAGCTCAAAATACCCCACAGATTATTTATTATAGCTTGTCAAATTTACCCATATTTGTTTGTGAGCAAAAACACGCCATTTTTGTGTGTGTCCCTTTAAATGTAAATGAGCTGCTGCTCCCGGCCCCCTTTCCAGAAGAGGGCGGAGCTTTAACAGCTCAACAATAACAAAGCTGGAGAATCTCACGCAGACAAAATGAGGATTGTCAGTAACGGTGTTCAGCCTTACATTGTTCAAACCGGAGTCGACACTGATGGAGAGACTCAGGAAGAAGTTACAACTTTTAGAATGAAACTGGACGTTTCTGAATGGTTAGTGGATAAATGTATGTAGTTGCTGTGGAGTTGATTCAACTCATCCACTAGCATGTGCCGTCATGTTCATCTTTTGTGTTGAATTGACCCTCGTTTGTGAAGCAGTCCGGCGTAAAATGACGGCATGTCAACAACACTCTACTACAACAACTCTTCCTCTTCTCTAAAGCAGCCCAACATGGCCCCGCCCCCTTTGTTGTGTGTTCTCAGGGGCGGGGTTTATGTTAATTTTAGGGTTAGTGATGTCACCAACCCGGGAAGAAGCTCGTTGTAGTCCCTACCAGCCGTTTGTTAGAAAGTTTGAAAAAGTGATTTCTGTAAAAGAAAATATCTCTCTTTGCATTGAACTTTGAGCGTCGTAACTTTGCAGATGTTGTTTATGCTCAAATAAGAACATTACACACTAACTAAAGTTAAAAAAGTCAAATCATAATCAACCACCCATTAAAAATTGAGTCCGGATCTAACTTTGAACCTTTTTATGTAAGAGTGTAGAATTGAAAACTTGACTATTTCATAACTTTATCTACTTTTTTTTTTTTTTCCTTCTGAAGCATTATGCATGGACATACCTGCCCCGGTAAATCTGAACCTATCTTCCCAGTATTTCATCCACACATTGTCCTGGGAAATGGGTCCCGGCTCTCCTGATGGTGTCGTCTACACAGTCAGAATACGGACTCTCAAGTATGTACTGCCTCTGCAAACATATAGACTCAGCCATTCCTTAAACCAATAGTTTAATAACATACTGTTAGAAATTGAATAACTAAGTGACTCTACAACAGTATTATTAATGCATAACAATAAATCCAATAAAGATGACATGGTGACAGCCTGTTTAGGATATTAGTATTGTATAGTATAGTATTTGAACGGCTATTCACATGAGGTGTGAACATTCACCCTACAACAAACCAACATGTTTATGTCTCTTTGGATAGAGTGTACATTCATTTAAGGATGGATGCTTATTCTAAGTGTAATTCTGTTCTGTGTTGCAGTAGGGGAGAGGTGGTGGTGAAGGAGTGCGTAAATGTGACGTCTCCTCTGCGATGTGACCTCACAGAAGCCTTATCTGATGCGGAGGATACCTATTACATCAGTGTGTTTGCTGCTCTGGGCAGCCAGAAGTCACCAGAATCACACTGCGACGAATTCAAACCCATTTTTGGCAGTAAGAGAGAGAGAGACATATCTTTATTTATAGACCTACATGAACTACAAAACATGCTCCATGGATAATGCATGTAACAGCTATTGTGTGGACAATCCTGTGTTCAGTGTTGGGGAAAGTTACTTTTAAAAGTAATGCATTACAATATTGTGTTTCTCCCTAAAAAGGTAACTAATTGCATTACTTTCAGATTTACTATTTCGGCATTATTTCATGGCATACTATTTCATTGCGTTATCACAAAGAAAACAATTGACTCCAAGCACAACCACACAATATGCTTACACAATCTTTAACACATTTTTAGTAATATTTGAATAAGGGGTGAAAATGTAAATTTTCCTACTCTTACAAAAAAGTTAATTCAAGTGTGTTATTAGTATTCTTCTTTTAAACTAAAAAATAAGCAAGTATACTTTCGGTCTACTTTTTATGTACTTCTCAGAAAAATACTTAAAATTAAACTCAAGTATACTTGATTTATACTGACAGAAGATTCTAAGGGCCCTATTTTAACGATATGAGCACGTGGTCTATAGCGCACGGCGCAAGTGCATTTAGGGCGTGTCCGGATCCACTTTTGCTAGTTTAACGATGGGGAAAATGGTCGCCTGGTGTATGGTCTAAAAGGGTTGTCCCTATTCTCTAAATGAGTCATGGGTGTGTTTTGGGCGTAACATGCAATAAACCAATCAGAGTCTCGTCTCCTATTCCCTTTAAAAGCCAGTTGCGCTCGTGCCATGGTGTATTCGCTATTTACAAGGCGAAATTTGCATGCGGAAAGACTGAACGCTTCTCTAGTGAGGAAACAGATCTGCTCAAGGTTTAAGCGTGACCATCTACGATACAAACCAGATTTCACCAAAGCATTTTTATCTTTATGCACACAATAATAATCTTTTACATTGCAATCATTTTATTTTAATATTTGCCATGTTTGTGTGCTGCTGCACGTCCCTGTGTGTATAATAAGCAGACCCTACGTGCGTTGTGCACCCGCATATAGGCGCATATTACTGACGTGCCCTTTAAATAACAAAAAAATACTGCACCATTGACTTTAGACCAGGTTTTTGTTGGTCAATGGCGCTGTCGTTTTCAGTTTCCTCAAAATAGCAACACGCCAACAACGTGCCTGAACACACCTCGTTTTCAGACATAGGCGCACAAATAGGCGCAAATAATTTGCTATTTAAACAACGTGGCGCAGGACGTGAAAATGATAACTGCGTCAGGCTGAAACTAGCAAAAAAACACTTGCATTGCGCCATTTTTGACCTATACTTATTCTCAGTCTTACTTGTTTACTCTTCTGATTGACTGTTAAATACTTTTTTCACATAGTTTTACACACTGTTTATGAACTTACATTGTTTGAAAATATTGATTTATAAAGAAAACAGACATGTTCCTTATTCTAAATATTTGTGTAATCAGTCCACTGGTAGTGTACATACAGTGGGAATTTACTTAAAATCGATTTAAAGTACAGTTAAATGCATATTTCAAGTATCAAATTAATACCTAAACAGGAACATAGTCGTATACTTAAATTCCAAAAATAATATATAAATAGTAAACTATAAGTGTGATGTTACGGTCACTTAAAGAAAACATACAAGTATACTTGCAGTAGTTTACTTAAAGTATAATTCAAAGCGTACTTTCATAAACTACAAAATGTGCTACATGTGACTAGTAAAAGCTGCAGTACAAATGAAAAATCTAGTTGTGTGGTAAACTAGTTGTGTACTCAAAGTTTACACTTAAAAATATATTTTTATACACTAAAAAGTGGGCCAATGTAGTCCCAAATAGTATTGAAATAGTATAGTATTGCACATTTACAAGTTTACTACTAGTACATTGATAGTAGTATACTTACCACATAAAATATACCTTAAAATATACTTGAACTTTACTTAAGTATACTTAATAAAATGAATATTCTTGTGTTTTGTAAGGGTACACTACTGTATAATGTGGTACCTGTGTAGAATGCCTCATACGACATGTCTTCTTTCTGTTTTTCTCCTGAAGCTACGTTTGAGGCGCCGCTGCTGACAGTCACAGCATGTAATCGTTCGCTCTGTGTGAGTCTCAGAGCTCCAGCTGACAGACTCCACGAATATTACGATTCACACAGGTTTCGCTATAAACTGTTGGTCAGCAGTGAAGATGGGACAGAGGTGAGAGAACTGACATGACACTCATTTAGGGTGAATTTGGGTCAGCTGAGCAGTTGCATCAGAGGAGGTATATTGAAAACTTTTAAGTATAATAATTGTTTCCAGGCCTATTAAATATCAAAATAAGCTTTCCTGTAGCTCAGTGGTTAGAGCGTGGCACTAGCAATGCCAAGGTCATGGGATCGATCCCAGGGATTGCACATACTCCCATACAAATGTATAGGATAATGCAATGTAAGTCGCTTTGGATAAAAGCGTCTGCCAAATGCATAAATGTAAATGTAAATGTAAATATCAGTAAAAGGGAAAATAGCAGTATTTTCTTTGCACTATGTGCAAATAGTTGTTAGATGCTATTTGTTCTTGGTGTAAATTGTGGCAGTTACTGTTATTGCATACTGTTTATATTACTAAAGATAATGCAATAATAATAACATATTGAAAGTAATGATTATATTTATAAATGGATGCTGCGTTAATGGGACAATAAAGCCTTCCCCTACACTACTCCTAACCTACCTGATGAACACTTTATTTCCACCAATAAAGGATTAGTTCACTTCTGAATTAAAATTTCCTGATAATTTACTCACCCCCATGTCATCCAAGATGTTCATGTCTTTCTTTCATCAGTGGAAACGAAATGAAGGTTTCTGAGGAAAACATTCCATGATTTTTCTCCATATAGTGGGCATCACTGGGGTTCAACGGGTTGAAGGTTCAAATGACAGTTTCAGTGCAGCTTCAAAGAGCTCTACATGATCCCAGACGAGGAATAAGAGTCTTATCTAGAGAAACCATCGGACATTTTCTAAAAAAAATATAAATTATATACTTTATAACCACAAATGCTCATCTTGCTCTGCTCTGCGATGCTCCACGCATTACATAATCACGTTGGAAAGGTCACACGTGATGTAGGAGGAAGTACTGCGGTAGGGCGAAAACTCTTCAAAATCATCCGACATTGTTGTTTTACTGATTCATTACCGATTGCTTTGTAAACACTGGATCGGTACTTCCACCTTCGTCACGCACGACCTTTCCAACATGATTACGTAATGCGTGGAGCATCGCAGAGCAGTGCAAGACGAGCATTTGTGGTTAAAAAGTATAGAATTTTTTGAAAATATCCGATGGTTTCTCTAGATGAGACTCTTATGCCTCGTCTGGGATCATGTAGAGCTCTTTGAAGCTGCACTGAAACTGACATTTGGACCTTCAACCCGTTGAACCCCAGTGAAGTCCACTATATGGAGAAAAATCCTGGAACATTTTCCTCAGAAACCTTCATTTCTTTTCCACTGATGAAAGAAAGACATGAACATCTTGGATGACATGGGGGTGAGTAAATTATTAGGAAATTTTAATTCTGAACTGAACTAATCCTTTAAATACCCGCTAGGCACTTTATTTCCACTTTTAAATATTTTTTTCATTTTTATAATAAAATAAACACCTTTCTCATCTGATGGGAAAAGGGTGAAGAATGAGTTTGAAAAAAGGCCGATTCGATCTCGGGTCTAACATTACTCTCCACACCACTGATCCTGTTATCAGACAGGTTTCTTTTGTCATTTTTTCCTCAGTCAGATTAACGGTAAATGTGGTGTTAGTGTAAAACGCCTCTGCCAACAAGACAGTGTTTAAATGTTTTTAAAATTATATATAATTTTGTTAATCTAAATGATCCCATTATGTTTTCTGGGAGTTATTTTCATCATTCTTGTCAGAACTTTAACTTAACCACGGAGCTGATCAGGTCATTACGCACATTAATTAACAGTACTTAATGCTTGGCATTTCCATTTTTATTTTATTTATTTATTTAATCTTATGACTCTGACTAAATTGCCTAGAAATGCCTAAAATCCTATTATATAGACAATAAATCTACAAAAATCTCGGACTCCTCAGAGCTGCAACTGCAGTTCACCATATCGAATCCAACTGAGAAATCCCTCTGCTCTAGTATAACCTCCATATAAATCAGTTAAATGTGCGCATTCATTTAATACTTTATTTACGATGTCAAATGTTGTATTTGCTGCTCTTTGTGTTGACTTCTAGTTTGATAAGGACACTGAAGGGTTAGGGAACAAGACCATTACCGACCTGGCCCCAGGCCGAAGGTACTGCGTGAGTGTCAGCATCATCGGTCACAGCACACCCCACAGACCGCCCGTGTGTGTCTCCATCCCTCCATCCCCGCAAACTGCAAATCTCTCAGGTATCCAGTTTTCTTTAAAATATAACAGACTCCAACTGTATCAGACTGATTCTACAGAAGTGCTCATGTGATTTGTGTAACTGCGATCATCTCGATCATCAAGGCCCAGCTGTTCAAAAAAGTTTAATCTGGATTAGAGCGATCTGGATTTGGAAATCCCATGTTTTCTAAAAAATCCCATGTCCCGTGCCCTCATCTGACAAATATGCATTCAATGAGGAGTGCAGTTGTATCTCTGATGATCGTGTCATCATAATTAATATACTATGATAAATGACAGTTAAAATAAAACATTATTTTTGACAGCTGTTTGGGGATCATTTTGAGTAGGGAAAAATCTACGCTTTTTTATACTAGGCTTAAAAGATACTCATCTTCTTCAACTTTATCTACTTTATCACTGTTATGGCTAAACAAATCGAGTGCAAAATTTAAACGTGTATATATATTACATGTGTGACAGCAAAGGAAGAAAGAAGGATCTAAATGCAGCAATATTATTTCATTACAAAAAACAAAGATAACCCAAACAGGAGCAAACGTGTGGCTGTGCAAACAACACAAGACAAAGAACTGAATACACTGAGGGCTATAAACACACAAACACACAGTGAATGATAATAATCCACAGGGAACAGGTGTGTAGTTCAGTTGGAAACATGGCAAGAATGAATGAGAATTAAGGAAAACAGGAACAAGGAAAACCCAGCTAAATCACAAAGAAACTCAGGGTACGTTTACACAACAACAATGTACTAAAAACAAACTTTGTGTTTTTCGTATAGAATGATCCCTGTTCACACTGATTTGAAAAAATGTCTAAAAATGCTGAATTCTGCTGCCAGACCAGTAGTTGGCGATGTCACTTTGTAAAGAAACACGTATCACCGTTTTCACAAATTTGCCTTTTTGTAGTTTACAGTGAGATGAGAACTGTATTGTGTTTTTAGGCCTCCAAAACACCATTGTCATTTAAATGAACGGCCAAAACACAGAAAGTTTTGTGTTTTTAGCTGAAAATGGTGTCGTGTAAACAGCCCCTGACATACTCAATGCAACACGATGAAAACATTGTATCCATCCTGAATCCACCCTTATTCTAGGATCAGGATTTCTTTTTTTTTTCTCAAAAGTGTCCCACTAAAACATTTTGAACAACACATACTGAAGGTTTGATCCAGATCAGAACCAAGATTGGTTTAATCAGACTTGAATCTAATCCGATTTCAGAATCCTTTTTTGAAAACTGGGCCCAAGTCATGATCTGTTTCCAGTGGTAAAGAGCTGCTGCTAATTCTCACATTGATGCAAACATACTGTGAAAATGTTTGCCTAAAAATACAGTGTAAACTAAAGCAGGGGGAAGTGGGGAGTAATTAAGATCTGGTTTGGACCCAGCAATGGAATCAAGTGTGAAAGCACTGAAAGTAAGAGATTAAATGAGTTTGAGTGCAGTGTTGTGTCTGTGTNGGTTCGATCCCAGGGATTGCACATACTCAGATACAAATGTATAGTATAATGCAATGTAAGTCGCTTTGGATAAAAGCGTCTGCCAAATGCATAAATGTAAAATGTAAATGATCCCTGTTCACACTGATTTGAAAAAATGTCTAAAAATGCTGAATTCTGCTGCCAGACCAGTAGTTGGCGATGTCACTTTGTAAAGAAACACGTATCACCGTTTTCACAAATTTGCCTTTTTGTAGTTTACAGTGAGATGAGAACTGTATTGTGTTTTTAGGCCTCCAAAACACCATTGTCATTTAAATGAACGGCCAAAACACAGAAAGTTTTGTGTTTTTAGCTGAAAATGGTGTCGTGTAAACAGCCCCTGACATACTCAATGCAACACGATGAAAACATTGTATCCATCCTGAATCCACCCTTATTCTAGGATCAGGATTTCTTTTTTTTTTCTCAAAAGTGTCCCACTAAAACATTTTGAACAATACATACTGAAGGTTTGATCCAGATCAGAACCAAGATTGGTTTAATCAGACTTGAATCTAATCCGATTTCAGAATCCTTTTTTGAAAACTGGGCCCAAGCCATTATCTGTTTCCAGTGGTAAAGAGCTGCTGCTAATTCTCACATTGATGCAAACATACTGTGAAAATGTTTGCCTAAAAATACAGTGTAAACTAAAGCAGGGGGAAGTGGGGAGTAATTAAGATCTGGTTTGGACCCAGCAATGGAATCAAGTGTGAAAGCACTGAAAGTAAGAGATTAAATGAGTTTGAGTGCAGTGTTGTGTCTGTGTTTCAGATGCCGTGGTCTCTGTCGTCCTGTGTCTGCTGATGCTGCTGTTACTGATGTTCACCCCCAGACTGGTTACTCGCTACTTCTGTTCAAAACCCCTTCCTGCAGTCCTGGTAAGAGGAACACACTTTAACAGGATGTGCAAACTCAAAATATCATGCAAATGATGCAAGAGGGTTTTGATTTGATGAAGTGATACGAGAGACTCGACTTCTGAGTCTGTCTAAAGTACCAAAATATACTGTGCAGTAAAATACACCTTTAGATTTGCACTGGAAAAAAAGAAAGAAAAAGAAATAGTACAGAAAAAAAATCTGAAAAACAACCATCTTCATCATTAGTTTAAAAACATTTAGTCAAGGAAAAAGTATTGTTTTCAAATACTATGAATTAGTCATTAATAAACATTATGAAGTTGTATATTTTCGCCTGCGTGTTGCTGCACATTTTTGATTTGGCAGAAAAATTATAATCCTGCTTCACTGTTTTTTCTTTGTATGGCAAATGACTCTTTACAAGAATCAATTTTTTTCTTCATTATGATATCAGATATGATATATGATAAATAAAAGAGGTATATTCAAGTCATTGTACTGTAGATATGAATTACATTTTTTTAACTACATTTTTAAATAAAAGAATCGGTCCGGACAAAGAAAGTGAACTTAGAATGGCATTAAAGGTATTCATTGTAAATCTTCTCCACCTGCTCTCAAAGCTCATTAAATCTGAGTCTGTTCCTCACATTAAAGCTGTCATTTGTCTTCAGAAGACTGTCACAGTCAGTGGAGAACCCTGGAGAACAAATTTTGGATGTTTTCCACATCTAGCACACCTATTTTATGTTTTGGAGTCTACTAACAATACGATGATTCGAAGCAAGTCTGTTTGATCAGGGAGATGCACACAAACGCAGATCGATTGGAACCAACTTTGCAAGCACGACTTGAGCAGAATGCTAATATTTCACATTGTGACAAAGTAATATCTGGACTTTGAGTGTTTTAGGCAGATCTGGATCAGTGTTTTCTCTGTTAGTCTCCCAGAAAAGGGATTTATTCTTTGAGCTTTGTAACTCTGCAGATCGTATACATGCTCAAAGATACTGTACACACTAAAGGAAAACATTAAAAAGCATCAAATGACCTCTTAAATCGGTTGCACTTTATTTTAATAGTCCACTTTAGACATTGTACTAACTGTTTATTAAGAGTATCAGTAGACTGTTAGGTTAGAGTTTGAGTTAGAGGAACAAGCTGACATGTAGTTGCAAAGTTACTTATAGTTAGTAGCAGGGCCTAAAACTAACTTTAGCCACACCTGCCAATGACCTGTGACTTAAGAATTTACCAGCCAATAAACTGTTTGTGCAAAAACAGGCTGTTAGAAACTACTATAAACACAGCTGAAACTACTAGCCTAACATAAGTTTAAAACATTAGACGAGTAAACAGTCAGTAATAAAATAACAAATAATCAAATTACAAGCAATAGTACAAATAAACACAATAGAACTACGATACAAATGAAATAAACAGTGTTTTTCAGGTAGGTCTGACTAGTAGTTTTAGGATGCTGTCACTTGTCTGTTCAAGCACAAGAAGATGTGAAAGAGACCTCAGTTTAGTACTCGTGCGCTGTGTGACGTGGCTTTCTGGGTGCGCGCTTCGGATGTTTGCACACACGCAACTTGAAACACAGCGCGCAAGTAAATTAAGTTCCCTTTTGCATCTTCTTGCACTTGAATATTTCAATTGTCAAGGCTTCGTGGCGTTGCAGCACTGGCCTGTTGACTGTCCAGAGCATTGTTCACGTTTGTTCATGTTCTCACAACTTTTCACTGACTATGTTTACATGTGCACCAATAATGCGATTATTTCTCATAATCAGAGTTAGGGATGAAACGATTACCGCTTTGACGATAAATCATGATGAAATTCCCCACAGTTAGTATTACCCTTTCGTATTTTAATTATCATTAAAACCGTATTAAATTACCGCGATTTGAACAACTCACGATAAATAAACACTGTCCAGCATTAAGCAAAGTTTTAAGCAACAGAGTAGTTTCATTTTGTGAGAACATGGCGGAAAGCTGTGAGGTAAAGCTAGAGAATGATTATATGAATGTGCCACTGAAGGTTCTGACTGTCTTCAGAAAAGTTTCGATGGCATTTTGTTTTCATCTTCGCTCCATGTAATGCCTAGTGTTTATAACCGCAATGCTTCTTTGTTTACGGAGGTTACCGGGAATCGTCTCTATTTCTGGGTTGTGGCTAGAAGGGATATAGCTACAGCCGGAAGTGACGCAAAATCTCGCCTTAAAATAACAATAGAATAAAAATTTGCTACTTATCAGATTTTGTTTTATTAAAGTCTACACCTACTCCAATCCTAAACCCACCCTTACAATAATGCAAATACAGTATTTAATTGTTGTTCAGTGTAACAAAAATGACGAAATATTGATGTGCGCGTGCCCAGTAGGACAATCTGTCCGTAGCTGTATCCCTTCATGCTCTAACCCTATTTCTGCAGCTCCGTAAGCGCCACCCAGTGTCAGAGAGTGGATTTACAGGGTTACATTCACATTCAGCCTGTGTGCAGTTTTTGTCTGGCCAAAAAACAGACAGAATTCACATGAACCACTATAAACTTTAACCGGTTGATGAAAAACAAGCTTATGTGGATTCTACAATTTTAAACACTTTGATAAGGCATCAGAATTATTTATGAAGCAGATAAAATACCTATAATCATTTATTATCATTTTGACTTGATCCTTGTAGCGATTTAACTCAAAAGGGGAAATATTAATAATTATTCATAACTCAATATGATTTATCAATTATGATTAATTATGAATATGTAAATCGGTTAATCAGATTTACTGGATATAGCTACATTAATCTTAATATTACAATCAATTAACCTGTTGTCCAGGGAACACTTAGTGTTGATTGTTTAATAATTCTAAGAAATGTTCATTTCCAGGTTATGGAAAAATAACCTTCTTATCGCACCGTGCTACTTAGAGCATAGGTTCGGGTCTATATCACTTAAGAGGCAATTCATTAGCAGATGGAGTCAGAACCAAACATGTATTGTGCACAATCTTTATTAACTAACTCACAAACACATAACTAAACTAGCAAACACATAACATAACATAACATAACATAAAGGGTCACACACATATGTAGGTCAGAATGAGTAATGATAGAGTTGAACCGGAAGAGGTACTGTTACTAGAGCTATAGGAAAGTCAAAGACACTCTGGAAAGGACTCATCAGTTTCTTTTAGCAATAGCAAAGGTGAGTCTTACAAATCAATACTAAATCGCTGTTTAGCATTAAAATGTACGATACTTGCAAGATGCCTTTAGGCTGAGGAGCGTCGGATCTGCAGGTTGAGGATAAATCTTGAGGTTATCTCTGAAGTGGTTGCCAGTCTGTTGGGTGATGAGCACATGGCTGGGTGTTGTAGGCCGGGGGCCTACCAGCCTTGCGGCCGGGCCTAGAGAGGCCGGCCGCAAGGAGACCTGTTCGGTGGTCCAGAAGCAAGGAAGAAGAAGGAGTGGCACTGTTCGCTGGTTTTTAACCTCTGGTCAAAGTCCAACCTCTTCGGAATGATGGGGGCCAATGAAGATGTTGTATTTCCGGGTGACACACACCCCCTTGTCAGGGCTTTTATGACCAAGTAGGATTAAACTGGCTGAGCTTTGAAGAGGAAATATTAAAGCTTCTCGTAATACTTATGTCTTGTGCAGGTATGGACATACCGCATACACAAGCATTTAAATCTGCTCGATACAAACGCATAGACACCAAACATGGCATAATTGAAGTTACCTTGCAGGTCATAACATTTAATAATCATAAAACCTGTAAATACAATGAGTACAATACAACAACAGTAATAATGGATACCATTTCCTGGGAAGGATTCATTTATAGCACAGTCTGTCTATACATTAATGCCCTAGAGGCTGTGTTCTGTGTGGAAAATGCAGGAAAGATGCAGATTTTCTGTGTCTCTTCTCTGCTCTCCATGCGGCAGCCACATTCCTCGGCGCAATAAACTTGTAGCTGAGAACTTCCCGGGGGGAAGGGGACAGACCCCAGAGTGAGCTTAAAACTATTGGTTAACTAACCAATAATTGTGTCTGATTTGTCTCAATCGTTACATCCTTTTCTTTATTTAAAGGCTGAAATGTGTGGTTTACCATTTTATAAAGCTTTATTTGAACATTTCATATATGTTATTAGATAGTTATCAGTCATGTCATTATGTTTTTAGGGTTAGCTACAAATAAGACAATTTTACTTGTTGTTTTGTTGATTTTAAATGTAAAACTTGGTGAAAAGATTAACATGTCAATACTTTTTGAACATTTCCAGCACATTTCAACAATACCGTGATCAATTTGATAACCGTTATAATCGTGATAAGAAATTTTCATGCAGTTTTATGACATGAGCAAAACTCACATGCAGTTTTCATTCCTCTGATTATTCGCTAATAAGTATGGTTATACCACACAGACAGGCATACAGTATGCATGTTACCAGCCATTGTTTTAATCTACTTACGGAGCAGAGATTGCGCAGCGAGTCGTGTTGACAGGGTTTAGCGATTTGGTGGAGAGAAAACTTCAGATTAATGTCACGGAGTTCATTCATGAAGTTGTGTGAACAACACGCACACTTTGGTCAAGGCAGGAATAATGCGATTAAGGTGTTTACATGCCTGTATATTGTGATTAAAAACGGCGTACACCATCTAGTTTAATGCGATTATGGTTAGTACGATAATCGTATTCGTTTGATCGAAATATTGCGTTTACATGAAGTAAAGTTTAATTGCCAAAATCCCATTATAATCGCATTATGGGAGTGCATGTATACTGGCGATTGACACCGTTTCATATACTCGCCATCAATGATTTACTCTCATTAGGCGCTCAGCAAGTGCTAACTTTAGGCTCTGGTCAGTAGAATGTCTGTTGGGAAGCATTACAATAAAGTGTTGGCTAGGGTGACCATATGTGCCATTCTCCCAGGACGCGTCCTGTCCAGGATTTCTAAGTTGCATAAAATGTCCCAGTTTTGGTTTTGTTTTCATATTTGCGGAAGGTAACGACTGAAAAATAATTTGACCAATAGCATGCATTATACATAATCAATCGATCGTGGCTTGCAAGAAGGCTGGATCTACAGAGAACGGTCGAAGCATTGCAAATACGACAACATTTCAATGCATTGCATGAAGACTGTCAATAAGAACAGTGGCTTGCACAGACCTCCGTGTAGAAATCGCGTTCCGGGGGGGGCACATCGATATGACCACTTTCACAATTAAAGAGGCAAGGGCTCAAGCCATTTTAGGCAATTTAGAAATCCTGGACAGGATGCGTCCTGGGAGAATGGCGCATATGGTCACCCTAGTGTTGGCAGATATCAGGTAGAGAGTCTCCTAATGCTCTAATAAAGTGTAACACTTTAAATAAATGGTAAAACTTTAAGTCAAAGTTCTTTCCAAAAAATTCCAAAATCCTCAATAATTTTTTGGATTTTTTACAGTGCACAAAACCTCTCTCTCCATCATCTCCAGCTCTGCTCTGTCTCATCAACTCAATTTCTGTCATTTTGACTCTGTTTAACTAATGCCTGTTGTTTTCCAGCAGTCGGTTGTGAGCGTGAGGAAAGTTCTTCTCATCTCTGCTGCTGAGCCCATGAACACTGTCTATGAGGACCGAGACTTCGTCCAGAAGAGAAACGGCGAGGAAACAGACACGGAAGAAGAGACAGAGGAGACTGTGAAATATGAGAGAACAGTGGCACAATATCTGGACGCTCAAGATTCCTCGCCGATCGTTTGTCCAGTGTCATCCAGCTCGGATCTGCTTATGATTCGGTGTCCCGATGCCGACCCGAGCCTCACCTCTTCCACAGACGCTCAGAGTCTGAATGTGTTTGAGGACACCACTGAGCCAACAGCCTCTCCTCAGGAAACAAGTCCACTTCTGAGCGTAAGCCTGGTTTCGGCCACACATGTGGAGGATGAGGAGGAGAGCGGGACGGATGTGAACCTGTTCTCAGTGAAGTTAGGAGAAGTTTCGGCAGAACCGCACAAAGCTGAACCTGATCAAATCCTCAGTATTAAAGATGCTCAGAGCCTGTTACAGACTGGCTCACAGTCCCAAACCTCCATTGGGAAGTACATCCCAGAGGAAGATGAGGAAGATGAGGAGTGTTCAGACTACTTGAGTCGAAATTAGATTCCTGGAGAAATTAACTAAATCCTTGGCATTATTTCAGAGTAGATGTGAGAATATTAACGTACACGCAAGCATATAAAGATGTATTTTTATACTGAATTGATTTTTTTAATGATTTGATAAGTGTTTTTATTTTTTGTATATCAGTCTGATGGAGATGAAGACATACTGACGTTATTGCTGGATGAGGAACAGAACAGTGTTTATGTCAGGGTCAACTTTAGCCCAGAGTCTGAACTTCGTTGTATCATCACCATTACCATTTCATTTATCTGAACTTCGTTGTATCATCACCATTACCATTTCATTTATTTAGTCATGTTCCCATCACTTTCTGGATATGTTTCGATCTCGAGGCCCGTTCGCACCAATGACAATAACTATAAAGTTTAAATACCTGTGAATTCTGCTAATTCTCATCGAATAATAACATCATAACTATAACTATACCGATAACGAATCACAATTTCTTTTCCAGCTGATTAATGTTAAAAACATCGACAGCCAATCAGAAAAGCGCACGCGTTTAAAACGGCAGATGACAAAACATATTTTATAGCTATGGTGTACGGGCCTTAAATCTTGTGCTGCTGTTTGTTACGAACAAAGAAAACATCTGTCTGTTACTGACGATATTATTAATAATATTAGTTAAAGGCTCCATGAACTCAAAATGGACAGTTCTTATTTTTTTATTGAATATTGCAGTGTTTATTATAAATAATTTACTTTTTTTTTTTACAACCAGTGATTCCCTGCGGTTCATTCACATAAAGCCATATATACTATAGAGCAAAGCTGAACTGGTTGTTTACATAATTGCCAAAAGAAGTTTATTTCCCAGCTCTGTGAACTCTTAGGCATTACATCACACATTTCTGTACGGCTGCTTTGAAACAGTGTGTATTGTGAAAGGCACTATACCAATAAAATGTACTTGACTTGTGAACAGTACTGCAAAAATAAAACACATTACCATATGACTTCAGAAAGGTGCAAATCTCTAAATCTCATCATGATGGCCAAACTGGAGATCGGGAATCTCATCGCCACCAACATCTGCAGCCATTACAACCCAAGAACAAATACAGACGAATGATTTGTAGATGACATGCGTACATCAGTCTGCCACAAAATAGCTTTGTAGCTCACTGTAGCTTTCCTGTAGCTCAGTGGTTAGAGCATGGCACTAGCAATGCCAAGGTCATGGGTTCGATCCCAGGGATTGCACATACTCAGATACAAATGTATAGTATAATGCAATGTAAGTCGCTTTGGATAAAAGCGTCTGCCAAATGCATAAATGTAAATAAAGACCAACAAGAATTATACATTTTGACTTACAACACTGGACGTTAAACTTGGGTCATGCAGCTTTGCATTGTTAGCTTGCACATCTGCTGTTGCTGTTGGAGGAAGGCAGTCACATGGCAATGACTCGAGGTCATGCTGCTGAAGCGAAGCTTTCGACATTTGATGAACATTTGATGAAATCAGTAATTGCGACTTTTATCTCAGAATTCTGGCTGAATTTTGATAAATAAACTTACAATTGCTTCATATAGTCACAATTCTGACTTTTTTCTCACAATTGTGAGTCATACGGTCTCAATTCTGAGATATAAACTCACAAATGAGTGTTTTTTCCTCGCAATTCTGACTTTATATCACGCAATTGTTAGAAAAAAAGTCAGAATTGCGAGTTATAAAGTCAGAATTCTGAGATAAAAATTTGCAATTACTATTTTTATTTTTTTATTTAGTGGCGGCATTTTTTTGTTTGTTTCATTTCATATTGTGTTGTTAAACTTTTTTATTTTTTTTGCCTATTTTGGTATATTTTTGTCCAGTAAACATTAATTGATACACCTTTGTTTTCTATTACAAAGCCTTTTGAGAATGCAATCCCTTTAAGACATCAGATACATGGCAATACGTGTATAAAAATCTTTCATTTGGGCATGTTGCCTGTAAAAAATGACATTGTGATCTGATAAATTATATTTTACATATAAAATTTTCAACTATAAAACATTTAGTTCCAGTCCTTGATACTGATTGGTCAATAGCTGTGTTTTATTCATGATAAAGCAAGACTTCACCCAAGGGTTCTGTGTATCACTGCGCAACACCCTTAACAACATAAACATGGGAAGAACTAAAAGGTCAATTTTGTGGATAAGTCATAGCTGAAGGGAAGTGTTTCGTGTAGTGACTAACAGCAGCCTTCAGCTGTGACTCATTCACGAAATTTACATGAGATTATTTGGCAACCCAGAGCTGGGTCAAAACTGGACAAAACCAGCGTTGGGCTAAATATTTGACCCAACATGCTGGCTTAAAATGAACCCAAAATACATTGGAAATTAAAATTACACACAGAACTACTAAAAACACAGGCAAGTGTAATAAATGAATACATTTATTAATGAATAAATTATTAATAAGCAAGAACATGGACAAAAGGCAGGAGTATAGACAAAAGAAATATTTTCATTCTCAATGAACAATAAACAGCATGTAAAATTCCAATTTCTGTTCATAAATATTAACAGAACATGAAATTGCATTAATACCTTTGTTTTAACATTAACATTTAATTAATAAGGTGACACAAAAACACAAGTGAAATGCTTGTAAGCTTATTGGAACATCAGATAAATAAATAAAAACCAAACACACACACACACACACAAGTCTTATTGGAGCATGAAATAAATATTTATATAAATAATAAACAAACAAAAACAAAGAAAAACAAGGCTTATTGGGACATCAAATAAATAAAGAAATGTATTTGTTTAAATAAACACACACACACAAACAAAGAATATAAACTCGTAACTTTTTAGAAAGGGTCAGAAAAGGTTTAAACCTTACAATCCGAGTAAAGTTTTAATCTTATTGACTGTGATAATATTCCGAATACAATCGGATTGTTTTCTGCAGAGCTGAACTGAACTTTATTGAACTGAACTGACAGTGACACTGTTGTCTTTGTAGAGCGCTTTACAGCAGAATTGAGCTCTGTGTGCCTCACTGATCATTATTTTCCAGTCTTTCACTGTGAAGCTGCTGTAAAACAGTCTGTATTGTACACAGTGCCATATAAATAAAGGTGATTTGGCGTGACACGCCTGAAACGAATGAGGACGACCAGCAAACTAACAAGGAACTATAGTTGTGTCCCAGATGACGTACTATACACTATGCACTTATACTTGTGCACTATGTTAGGGGTGTCCAAACTCGGTCCTGGAGGGTCACTGTCCTGCAGAGTTTAGCTCCAACTGTCCTCAACACACTGTCTGGAAGTTTCTTGTATGCCTGATGAGAGCTCGATTAGCTGGTTCAAGAGTATTTAATCTGCAGGACCAAGTTTGGGCACCCCTGCTCTATGTACTCAACCATTTTGTGCAAGAGGTTTAAAGGGTTATTCTGTCATCATCAGCTCTTCTTTGGGTGCTAAAGGCATATTAGACACGGTTGTTGCCTTTATACCCCAGAATGGCCTGCAGATCAAACACATAATGGGCATTTCCACAGATGATGCCAGCGTAATAAAACACTCTTCTGTTTTCACCCTACTTAAACAAACGCCTCTCCCCTTTTAAATACAGTATATGAGACTATTAATAATGGGGGCTGCCCTTTGAAATTAATAAGTCTAAGCTGAACCTGTTGGCTTGAGATGGCTGACTGCACTGAGCGTATTGTGGAACAAAAAGATGCTCCTCAAACTGAACTTCATGTACACAACAGTTATACTGCTTTCTTCAACCTGTTCTGATGAAAATCAAAACTGTGAATAAATGCTTTCAGTTGGAAACAGGAGTTTAGAGACCTGGAAAGACTGTAGACGCGATCTCGAACCGAGCATCTCGTACATGAGTAATGACAAGACACTTGACCTCACACAGTCTAGCATATTCCTCTCGCCTCTCGGACCTGAGTACCACATTTATGGACCACCTGGAGGGAAGTAGGCTAGCCTCCAACATTAAGGAGAGAATCACATTGCGTTGTATGGATTTTCTGAAAGAGCTTGTAAAGCAGTACAGCAATAGACCCTTCACCAGCAGTTTGATTGACAGGCGATCTGACCAGTCATAACAACGATATTATGTGCCCCTATGATTATGCGCCATTTTGTCTGATGAACAAACCAGTCCGACAAACCAGGCGTATTAGACTAACACTGGCGATTAACCTGAAAAAACTGGTGAAAAGGTGCTACACAACGCAGACAGCTGGGCAAAGTACAATTTCACCCGTTGCCAGAAACCTGGAGGAGTGTATGAAATGGATACGCTTGTGTGGACGGCCTCACCAGCAGCTGAGTTTGGACAAGATCATTCCACAGCCAAACACATCTGTGTGTTCAAAGGTAACACAATTGTACATACTGCATCTTTTTAACTGTGAAGCAGTGTTTGCTTTATTTTAAACATGTTTTACAAGTTGTCGTAACCGGAGAAATGTATTGTTAAAAGCATAACTGGGATAGTTAGCCAAACATTAGTGAGCATAAAACAGTTTTGCAAGACATTTCTGCCCTCTGTCCTGTATGAATTTCCTTTTAAGATACTTGAGGCGTAAGTTAGGATGACTAAGTCCATTCCTCAGTCATTACACTCTTCACTGCCGGCCGGTCTAAACCCGCTCACCCTGATCCTCTGCCATCACTGACATATGACCGCAGTAACCTGTGAGATGTCTTTTGTCTGGTTTCTTTCTCCTCTTATTCACACTTTGAGGTTATCATGGTGTGTTATCATTACATCAGGTCTATTGTTAGGACTGTACAGAAAGGGCTCGGCTGTGGTGGCAAAGGGAATACTGGGAAATCATCAGTAGGGTTTGATAGGGAGGATCTTGGCCAAGTGTTGTCTAATAATAGGAGCTACACACAAAAGAAAAGAAAATATTGCAATGTTTGTATGTTATTTACAAAAACAGGAGGAACTGGAAAGACTGAAGACTCTTCTTGCTCAAAAAGAAAAAGAAAATGTCCTGCTCAGGGAGAAAATACAAACTTGTCAGGCTCTTTTCCCACAAACCCCAGAGACTATAAATAACAGCAGTGTCCAGAACTACTTCAGATACTGCACTGGCTTCACTTGAATTTAACAAACTGCAGATTTTTCAGACTACCAGAAAATAAAACAGTCCTACATACACATATCCTCTTGACATATGATAAATTACATCTGCTATATGCGGTTTGGCCACACAGGGTCATCATCACAGAACACAAGCCTGACAACTACAAAGCAGAGTTTCCAACATCTTCTGCAGTTCTTGATTGCAGAGAGAAACTCAGCTCACGGTTAGTGCAAAGTCAGACTTATTCTAACTATAAGTCCACTAACACACTTCAGTCTCTGATAGCCTGTGATCCTCGTGGCTCCATTATGTTTGCATGTTCACTTTACACCGGATCAATTTCTGACCAAGAGCTATTTATTATATTAGTTATTTAGTGCAAAATCAAAGATTTACTGAAAGGTCTGCTTCAGCTTCCTAAAGAGAGGTGATGGGCTCATGCTGGATAAGCGGGTTCTCATTGAGAAAGATGTGAAGGAGCTTAGCCTTAAACTAAACATTCCTCCCTTTGCAAAGTCAAATCTTCAAATGCCAGTCCCAGATGTTGAGATTACAAAGATAATAGCCAAACACTGAGTGCATGTAGAAAGAGCAATAGCCAAAGTCAAAAAAATTAAAACAGTATCTGTTCGGATACCTAATTCCATGATAGGAAATATAAATCAGATGTGGTTTGTGGTGTGTATGTTATCTAGTTTGTCCAACACATCATTCAGGCACAGTCTGCAGAATAAACCCTATAAGGACAGCATGCAGCAGTTAACTCATGTTAATGATCTCTCTCTGCCTGTTACACACGTTATTAGAATTAATTTGCATTTTTGAATTTGCAGGTTCTCTGAGCGACCTGAGGTGCCAACAGATTTTTTGTTTTGTAAATTGCACATATAACATGTTTTAGTGCCTTTTCTCATACATTGACGTAATGTTTCACTGGCCCTTTAAGAAACGTGACTGTGTGACTGTCTGGAAGTAGAACAATGGGGAGTTGACTGGGGATTTACATTTTCCATACAAAAATCAAATGTTATGTTTTTTACAAAAAAAGAAAGTTGCTGATAACCAAAAATTGTTTATTTACAAGCAAACCCTGGAGAGAGTCATGAAATTTAAATATCTAGGAATTTGGATGGATGAACAATGTACATGGAAATATCATATTAATCACATTGAAACTAAATGTAAAAAAGTCATAAATATGATGAGAATGATTACTGGACATAGTTGGGGAGCAGATAAACAATCTTTAATGGATATATATATAGCATTAATCAGGTCAGTTATAGATTATGGCTGTATAGTATATAGCACAACATGCCAAACGAATTTAACAAAGATAGATAGAATTCAGTTTAGAGCACTGAGAATGGTCATAGGTGCTATTAAAACAACTCCAACAAGTGCTATACTGGTAGAGAAAATAGAAGCCCCACTTACATTAAGATTCATTAAACCGGCATTGACATATAGGGTTAGGTTGCTTGGGAGTAGTAATAATCCAGCAATGTCAGTATTAAATGGATGTTGGGAATATCAAACAAAGGCTAAAGGGTTTGGATGGAACATACATCATTTAGCAGAACAGTACGGCATTAAAGGATTAGTTCACTTTTAAATAAACTTTTCCTGATAATTTACTCACCCCCATGTCATCCAAGATGTCCATGTCTTTCTTTCTTCAGTCGAAAAGAAATTAAAGTTTTTGATGAAAACATTCCAGGATTTTTCTCCTTATAGTAGACTTCAATGGGCACCAAACAGTTGAAGGTCAAAATTAGTTTCACTGCAGCTTCAAATTGTTCAACACGATCCCAGATGAGAAATAAGGGTCTTATCTAGTGAAACCATCGCTCATTTTCTGAAAAAAATTGAAAATTATATAAGTTTTAACCATAAATGCTCATCTTGAACTAGCTCTCTTCTTCTTCTCTATTAGAATTCCAGCAGTGTAGACACTGCTAAGTGTATTACTGCCCTCCACAGGTCAAAGTTTGAACTAATTGTTATATACTATTGAACTAGCATATTGCATATAAAAATTAGTTCAAACTTTGGCCTGTGGAGGGCAGTAATACGCTTAGCAGCATCTACACTGCTGGAATTCAAATAGAGAAGAAGAAGAAGAAGAGAGCTAGTTCAAGATGAGCATTTCTGGTTTAAATTTATATAATTTTCAATTAATTTCAGAAAATGAGCGATGGTTTCACTAGATAAGACCCTTATTTCTCATCTGGGATCGTGTAGAACAATTTGAAGCTGCAGTGAAACTAATTTTGACCTTCAATCGCTTGGTGCCCATTCAAGTCCACTATAAGGAGAAAAATCCTGGAATGTTTTCATCAAAAACTTAAATTTTGTTTTCGACTGAAGAAAGAAAGACATGGACATCTTGGATGACATGGGGGTGAGGACATTATCAGGAAAAGTTTATTTGAAAGTGAACTAATCCTTTAAAGAGTGAGAGTTTAGTCCTGCAATAGTTCTGAGTGAAGTTCCTCCCTGGATGCTTCCAATGCCAGAAGTCAACATAGAACTATTGAAAGAAAAAAGAGAATACTCAGATGAACAGAGTTTTGCATGGTATAGTGACAGATATTTGTCTTCTTCATTTTATGGTTTTATTAATATTTACACAGATGGATCAAAAGATCAAAATGGTCATTGTGGTATAGGAATTTATATTCCTGAATTTAAAAAAGGTCTGAAGCATAGACTAAATAATTTCCTTTCAGTATATTCAATTGAAATGATTGGTGTAATAACAGCATTAAGGTGGATAGAAGAGATAAAACCATTAAAATCGCTAATATGCTCAGATTCAATGGCTGTAATGCAGAGCTTAGAAAGTGGAGTTTCAGTCAGAGATAATCTAATAGTAGAGGTTAGAAATATACTGTTAAATATTCAAAGCCAAGGAATAACAGTTCAGTTCTGTTGGGTTCCAGCACATATTGGAATTAGAGGTAATGAAAAGGCAGATGATTTAGCTAAAAAGGCACTAAAAAATAAAGAAATAGAAATTAATGTTCCAATAGGGAAAGGAGAAGCGAAAGATAAAATAAAATTTGAAATAACAAAGAAATGGCAACAGGAATGGGAAGCAGAAACTAAGGCTAGGCAATATTACAATTTTCAGAAACAGGTTGGAGGAAAAAGAATTAATATGAAAAATAGGAAGAAAATAATAAGAAATAATATACTCAAGATTAAGAATGGGACATACGGGACTGAATGCAACACTGAAGCTGATGTATGTACAGAATGTCAAACACAGGAAGATGTAAAACATGTTTTATTTAGATGTAGAAGGTACAGTGATCAGAGACAAAGATGGAAAGAAATGGATGATAGCATTGAGGATATTCTTGGGGAACAAGGAATGCAAAGCGAAAGAATTAGAACCTTATTTATTTTCCTTAAAGACAGTGATTTAATAAGAAGAATTTAAAAGTTTTTTTTTGTTGCCCCATTTTGATTGAATAACCAAAGGTTTACTGCAACACTCTACACACTCCTGTACAGTAGGTGGCGGTATGCAACACATGAACGATGCAATCTGCCAAGAAACTAAAAAGAAGAAGAAGAAGACTGGCTGCGTCCGAAAACCTATGTATCTGTCTTGCTGCCTCGCTGTCTTATAAGAGAATGACTTGTACGGCAGCGTTTGAGCATGAAGGCACTTCACGAAATTGATTTCGGACAGACTTCTGAGGCAGCGTAACAGTTGAATGATCTACAGCAATATAGCGCAAGCTTTGGTGAGAACAAAACAAATATTTAATTACAACAGTAGTAATTTCTTGATAGAAATGATATCAAAATTGAAATATGTTGGTCAAAATCGTACATTTATACACAAACTGAGCAGCAAACGCAACTTTCGGACGCCATCTTTACTTTTCTAGCTCAACCGTCACAGAATGGAAAGGACAGGATTGTGGGATATCAAAGGCAGCTAAGGATACATCCATGCTTCCTTCAAACATCTATCAGATGAAGGTATCTCATGAGACAGGAAGTGAAGCTAACATTGGATTCGGACGTGCCTTGATGCCTTCCTGCCTTGAAATGTGTCCTCAGAAGGCAGCATTTTCCAGTTTTCGGACGCAGCCACTGTCTGGAAGTGTCGTGCGAGTTGACTGTGAGCTGCACGATTCACTTTTAGTGACTTACACACAGTTTCTCAGTGTGGTTTGGATGGCTGTGTAGTTTGCCGATGGATTGACGGTGGTTTCTGGCGGGAACATCTCGTGTGGTGGAATCAAATCGACAGCAGTGTTTTTCACAGAAGCAGGAGAGAAGTGCTCCATAGGCCCTCTGTGTGTTTCATCAGAAGGAAAGTCGAGTTGATCATATGCAGTGTTAATGTGTACAGTGATGAACAAATGAGAGGCTGCTACCGTTGTTTATTTTTGTTACTTAGTTTATATTTTTATATTCATTTATATGCTTCATCCTGTGTCCAGTGTTATCGCTAACTCGCATCCTGGGGATATTTGGGAGGAGACTGGAGCTGTAACTTTAATTTCTACATTTTGCTTAACTGTTTATTTCACACCGACATGTAATGGTCCACTTCACTCACTACTGCACAGACGCAGGTCCAAATCAGCACATGATGTCGGTGCCATATTGGGACACTTGCAGCTTCAGTCCCAATTCACATACTATCCATCCTAAATAGAATTCGAAATAAGAATTAGTATGTCCCAAATCGTAGTATGTTGAAACGAGTATTCCAAAGATACCCGGATGATCTATTTTTTCCGTCATGCATTGCGCTGTGGACGAGGATTCGATTAGAACTACAAATATGAATAAAAAGTGTTAAACTACAAACCTGACGAATGTGCGAGACCGACGGTTAAGCAGAACGGTTAAGATAAAGGGGTTTGAGTGATTAATAATCAGTATCTAACCTGACGAAAATATATTTATTATATGTTATCCTTATTATATTTTATCATGAACTTTTATAACGATGCGTTTGGTCATTAACTTTTAAATGCATCATTATGCAAAGATAAAGGAGAGACCCGACTGGCAGATAAACGTGTGACTAAATTTCTCTCCGAAACGCTAGGAAATTTTATTTAATTGAATGTGGAGGATTTTAACTGTGAGAAGATGATTGACAGGGTAGTTTAAACAGTTACATGTTGCGTAACTAAGCATGAGGCACCTATTGAAATTGGGCCTTCATTGTCCCATCACAGGATAAGTCCAACAGCTCTTCTTCTGCCTTACCAGTAAGGCCACTCGTTGCAGCTGGGGCAAAAGGATCCGCACCCAGTCCCAGGCATCTGTGTTCACATCCGAGAAGTAGAGCTGAAGTGCTTGTTCAGTGCAGGGAGGTGTAACTCTCTCTCTCGCTATAGCCACAGACAGATTGTATGTGTGGAGATTCTCAGTCAGCTGGGGGAACATGTCTGTAACTCCCGTACAAACAACTACACATTTTTCCCAGCTCAGTCCCAATTCAGTCCTGAAAGCATCCAGGAGTCTAAATATTACCTCACCCGTTGTCCTGACAGGCATCTCCTTACAGAACAGAATGTCCTCCAAAATCTTCCCTTCCCATTGATTGCGAGCCAGAACAGTGAACTGAGCCACACTCTGTTGATTCCTCCAACTGAACAGAACATCGGTCACAGGAACGCAGTCTATCCAGTAGCTGTGACTTTTATAGCGGTTGCACCGAATGACCTGATGTTTAGGGACATGCGTATGAGCAAGAGAAAACATGAATTTTTCAAATAGTTAAGAGAGAGTTAGTTACTTTGCTTCACGACCACATGGTCCTTTGCAGGTGTCTGAATGATGTCACATGACACTGACCGCATGACTTGATCCCAAACGGTCCCTTTATATTGGTTACTCCGAATGACATCAATGAAATTCATTTTTCATCAAGGGACGACTTCTACAGATAATTTTAATACATTTTAATTTTTGATTTTAATAAATAATAGGATTTTTGATAAAAAATAATCTCCTTTGAGTGGTAGACATTTGAACTTAAAAATAAGTAGTGTCAAAGACTTTATATAGTCATAAAGGGACTTTGATAGTGTTCAAGCCATTGAACAAACGTCTTCCACCATGTATTTTTCATCTGCGCACATCCGAATAAACTTCTTTAAAATGCAAAATTGTTTTTCGTTCGCTCAAAATACTTTTTTATTTGCGAGACAAACATTTATCCACAAAACTCAGTTCACGCATGTGCGAAATGCCCTTTTGAGCGCTCAAAATATGATCTTGCGTGCGCAGAATTGTGGCAGAAATGTAATCAATATTAAGGGGGCAGTGCCCCTCCAAATGACTCAATGTGCCCCCCGTGCGCATTTCACTTGGTCATATGGAAGATACATTATTGAACATAGTATTCTGTAATCTAGTACATACCTTAGCAAATACCAACAAGTCCTCAGCAGCAGTTAGCTCACAGAAACAGTTGTCTTTACAATGGTAACACTTATCCAGAAATACATAAATCAGAAAATTCATATTCAATACATTATTACATAAATGTAACTAAACATAATTATATTTAAATGACTGTTAAAAACATCCCAAAACAGCACGCAAACCTTGCATAGACCTACCTCATTAATTATTCAAATACAACAGCCAATGGCAAGTCTCCAGCAGCAGATCTTTCAATATTTATGTTTTTGTGTTAGAATTAGTTCTATTTATTAAAATTACAATATGCAGTTTGTGTGTAGCAAACTGTATGTATAGATATAAATAATATAAATCATATAGTTAAGCATACAGTATTGTTTATACGTAATTCCTTTGCGCAGCTGCGCATTGCATGTGCTCTCAAAATCAAATTTTGGCGGTTTCGTACAGCAAAGCCATGGATATAAGAAAGTGGTTTAAAGATTCATCGTTGACAAAGACTACTTTGACCAACAACAACAAGTGTGGAGACAAATCTGGAGACATCAATGAGATGGTAGGAAGGGAAAATTTGTCAATTAAGATCAATTAAGATCACAGCACAGAGCAGTGGGAGGGCATGTGATTATAAATAGGCCTACTACTACTACTAGCGATGTGATCGGCGCCGTTGCGGCTGTGACTGGGCCAAACCTGCAGACCCCCGTTGATCTTGGAAAAGAAAGACCAAATCAGAACATTTTACAGCGATACCCTGCTCACTTGTATAATTATTCGGTTGTTAAGTCTGATGTCACGCTGCAGCTCTTCCGGGCCCAAACGCTCTATCTCATACCACAAGAAAACAACAAATGGTGCTAATATACACACACACGATGTGGTGTAATACTACAAAAAAATTTAATCATAACCTTTATCTCCATACCAAAATCCCAGATGGCCAGACACTGATTCATCTTTTATAAATCATTAAAATATTAATGTCTGTGACGCTGTGAGCACGGAGACTGTTGTGTAGACTGTGTTTTAAATGTTTAACTTTAAAATATTAAATGTTTAATATGAATAATTAGCGCTCATAAACGGCTGTCGAGATGGCATTCGAGACTTGGACCCAGAAACGATGTTGCTTACGTCACGACTTAACAGGCGGATAAAAATCGCTCCTTTGTGTCTTCATGGTATCAGATGCGTGACTGGCTAGAATATAGTGTCAAAGCTGACGCAGCATGTAGTCGACTCGACTTTCTCAATGAAACAGTACCGGGACTGGAAACATGCCACTGAAAAAGACAAGGGGTTTCATAAACATGCAAGTTCAAAAGAACATTTAACCCGTTTGGCAAGATGGAAAAAACACCAGATGCACATAGACAGTGGAAAGGAGATTTCCACACTCCTTAATTCTGATCAGCTAGGCAGAAATCGTTATTACGTGTTGTTGTGGGGTTTCTTGCTGAAAATCAGTTACCATTCAGAGGGAGCTGTGATGTTTTGATGACATGGCAGAGGATGGTAGTGGTCTGTTTCTCTCCCTGTTGAATTATACTGTCAAGAAAGACCCTACATTGTCTGAAATAATAAAACTTATCCCCGTAATGCAAGCTACACAAGTCCGGACATACAAAATGAACTGATCTCCATTATGAGTAACGTCCTGACTGATGCCATTGTACAAGAGGTCAGCGATTCGTGTTATACTATTAAAGTGGATGGGACATGAGACACCACCACCATCTATAGTTATTCGCTTTGTGTCTGCGTTAAATGAAACAACAGAACGTCTTCTCACAATAGCTACAGCAGATGCCGGTGATAAACACACTGACAAACAAAATTATGGAAGAACTGGAAAAAGCGCGACTGAACACTTCAAACATTTTAAGTCAGGGGTATGATGGAGCTTTGGTTATGGCTGGAAAGAATGGTGGGGTGCAGAAACTACTCCAGGAAAACCTGGGCCGAGAAATCCCATATGTTCATTGCATGAACCACCAGCTGCACCTATACAGATTCTTTCGGAAGCCTACTGTTTCTTTCACAGTACAAAGGCGAGCGATTAAAGCGACTTCTTGAGCAGAGGTGGACAGGACATTTATCAACAGTGTCCACGATCATTCAGTCTTATAAAGAGATCATTTCTTTGCTTTCGGAGATCGACGCAGATGGTGCTGAGGTGAGGATGGAGGCCATCGGGCTTTTGAGGGAAATTTCTCAGCCTGCGTTTATGTTCACCGCACACTTTGTAAAGAAGGTGCTGATATTGCTGGATGGCCCTAACAAGCTTCTGCAGAGTGAAGACATGGACCTGTTGACTGGGTTGGAACTGGTCGTGGGTGTGTGAGTAAACAAGTCAGAGCTACGAAGGCTTTATTACAGTGCCCTTGACACACTTCTTGGAGAAATGAACCATCGCTTTGGTGAGCGCAACACACAGCTGGCGAAGTCGCTGATTGCTTTGAACCCAGAGAGCGACCAATTTTTTAATCAGAAGTTACTTCAGCACATCATGTTATTAACAAAATCAACCATTGTTGAGACAGAATGTACTGTTGCTAAACAGTTTATTTCTACACTAATGAAAAAAGAAGAAAACGTGAAATTGACGACTAGAGATGGGCGATATCTTATCGTTTGCGATATACCGTTGAAAATTCTCCTCACAATAAACATTTTTCTCCTCGAGATAACGATAAGTCTAGTTGACGTAGTTTAGTGCGCGACCGATTCACTGTTCACGTTCGGAGTGAAAACAAGCATGGCGGAAGGCGGACGTGAGGCTGAGGAGCAGCTTGTTATTAAGCGAGGAGCTACCTACACAATCTGGAACTGGTTTGGTTATAGAAAATCAGATGCGGAGCAAACTATCGTAATCACTATAAACAAATGTTCAATGCAAGAGCCGTATACTCTATGAGCAGTCATTTACACTGTCATCACTCTGGTGTTGATAGCGTGCGAGTGCAGGCTGGACCTGAACATCTCACGTTGCTACTGTGTTTAAACTAAACTCATTTAAACCTTGCCACTTTAAACATTCATCCGTAAGTCTCAAAAGAGAAGGAGATTTGTGTGTACTCATCTGAAGCGCGTACACGGAGAGCTGCCTCACAGCTGTATTTTGTAAACTAGCTGAAGAGATAGTTGGGATCGTTACGTTTTGATACAGTGTTTGCACTATTTTTACAATTTGTTCCATGGGACAAAAGTGTTGAAAATGTAACTACTTAATTGGTGGTACCATGTTCCACATACGTATTATATTTACATTCTAAGAGTGTGTTATTGACTGTTTCACACTTAACTTCTTTACCTTATCAGGTTACTTTAACATGTTTGTTTCTTTATCAGGATTTATTTGCAGTTGTACTCTGTTGTAATTTTGAAACACAACTGAAGACATGGTTGGTGATTGTTACTTTTGCTGTTTGCACCAATTTTGCCACTGTTTTTACCATGAGAGAATAAATAAATACAAAATCTGTTTACATGATTTTAATTATTATTTTGTAATTATTGTTGTGATGTTTTTCAGCACACGCACTGGAACACAACTTTAACATAATCTGCTAGTTTATAGAAGAAAATCATTTATATACGTATATATATATATATACACACACACACACTGTGTTCCAAATTATTATGCAAGTGACATACGTCAACTTATTATGCAAGTGACATACGACAAGGTACAATAAACATTCAGATTTTAGTTTTTCTAAGAAAGTGTTTGTTTGTTTATTTATCCATGTCTTTTTAGATAACTGGTATCAATCTCAGACAAAATAATTTGCAGGATCTATGGAAACCCTACTTAGAGGTTGTTCCACATTATTAAGCAAGTCACAGTTCTCATGCAATATGGGAGGAAGAAACATCTTTCTGAAGCTGAAAAGCATGAAATGGTGCAATGTTGAAACTACGGCTGACTTGAAGTAGGCTAAAGCCAATAAAGTTCATGTTTTTTGTCCTTCGAAATATTTTAATACTATAAAACATAGCTAAAACAATATTGCTCTGAGTGTGTGTGTGTGTGACCGTGATTCATGTGCATATTCAGTCAGTGTGGCACGTCAAGTTCTGAGAGAGCTATTCAGTCCATTATAAATTCTGATTCAAGTATGTGCATTTAATTCATATACAGAGAAGGCACGGGCACCTGTGTCACGGAGTCAGTTCCCACCACCAACACTCAACACACATCGTCACTGGATCTCCACGCTCCACCCACTCGTTCCCAATCACCCGAGTACTGATCAGCGGCACCTGCACCTCATCATACCAGCACTATATGAACACTCACTCCCCGCACTTCCTCCTGGACCAGCAAGGTGGACATCACCTGACATAGGGATCGCGCAGTAACCTTCATTGCCCGGAGGGCGAGGTCGGCAGCAGTGTGCGCCTCTTGCAAGGCACCCTGGTCAGCACCAGCCTCGTGCAGCTCTTTGAGCACCTTAGCCTGATAGACCTGCAAGGTGGCCATGGCATGCAGGACGGAAGCGGCCTGACCCGCAGCTCTGTAAGCCTTAGCCACAAGCGTGGAAGAGAACTTACAGGCCTTGGACGCATGGCTGTCAGCTCGGGAATCAACTTGGGAAATGCAGACCTCCCAGGTGGTGGCAACGCAGCCGAATCCTCATCTCCTGAGGACTCCAACCCACCTTGTGATGCGGCGATCGACATACGATTATCCTACGGAGCCCCAAACGAGACGCTGGGTCCCCCTGGGAGGGGACCAGCAGGCCCGTCCAGGAGCTCCACCAGCTGCGGTGCTTGTGAGGGGGGTGTGGCCCAAGGAGGCTGACTCGTCGGGTTGCTCCACACCGTAACCCTCAGATCACCCTGGCCACCAGCAGAAGTAGCCCTCTCATGAGAAGAGGAACTAGATCGGGGTGTGGCAGAGGGGACTCAATACTGTCTAAGGTAATTGAGTCTCGATCTAAGTACCTTGATGGTGACATTCCCGCAATGGGAACATGAACCATCCACGAAAGCCGCATCAGCGTGTTGAAAGCCCAAACACGTGAGACAGTGATCATAGCCGTCAAGAGGAGCCGTATAACGACCGCACCCAGAAACGCACGGGCGGTATGACCTCTTGAAAAAGAAGCAACTGTTTAGACCCGTGAAGCTCTTTCAGTCAGATATTAGCTCTTTCAAAGGCACTGAAGCGCTCAGGGGAACACAGGCAGGAAGCAGGATGAATGTACTTTATTGGAATGCTCTTGCCAAAACAATGCACACAATAAAAACAGTGACGGAAAAAAAATCCAGTAATGGTAATAAAATAATGATAAAAATATGAATAAAGCTCAGGGATAAATCATCACTATTTTATTGGCAAAAACACTCAATATATGCAGAGAGTGAATATTATCATTGTTGACTCTGGATGATTTACTGTTGGCTCGACACAGGACTCATGGTAGTGTTGTCCAAAAGTCTTGACCTCACTGTGTGTCAAATGCATCACATGACCTGCTGCCAACATTGAGTACCTTTTTACTGGTGGAGACTCGATTCTGTAGCTGATGGTCATGGTGCTGGGACGTCCTGAAGCCTTCTTCACTGAGGTTCAGTCTCTCTCCTGGAAGTTCTTCATGATCTGGATAAATGGTTCTTTCAGGTGCAATAATCTTTGCAGCAATTTCCTTGCATGTGAGGCTATTTTGATGCAAGGTGATGATGGCTACATGTCTTTCTTTGGAGGAAACCATTGCTAACACAAGAACACAATGACTGGGAACACTTCTACACTCCTGTTATAGCAATAACTATGCTCTTAAGATTCAGTCAGAATGATAGAGTGATTTTAACTGACTAGTACTTGTTCACACTTTCCCATATCACTCCTATTTTACATTCCCTACACTTGTTACCAGTACACTACAGAGTGGATTTTAACATTTTACTTCTCATTTATAAATCTCTAAATGGAATAACTCCACCTTACCTTTCCACCCTTTTGACTGAGAACCATCCAACAAGATCACTTCAGTCATCTAATCAGAGACTCCTGTCTATCCCCAAATCTAGGTTAAAATGTAGAGGGGACCGTGTCTTTTCTGTAGTTGGCCCTAGACCAGGGGTCTCAAACTCAAATTGGCTGGGGGCCGTTGCTGTGATTGACACCTCATAAGAGGGCCATTTTAACATTCAAGCACAAGAAAGCACAGCAATGTCTCTATCATTGTTCCATACGGTGTTAGTTTTTAACAGTTAGTGCAAATATTTTCCCTTTCTTTATTTTAGCTTAAATATCATCAAAATCTTGCACTGAACAACACTGTACTGATCAAATGCAATCCCTGAATACATTTGTGCAATATTCTATTTCTTGCCAGACACCTGGCGCTTCTGCTCACATAGCTGAGCCACATTTGCCAAAGATGCTGTTTGAGCTTTGGTAACTTTTATAGGTAGCATCGGACGCGTTTCGGTGGTTTAAATCGATGCTGGCGACTTGCCCGAGTTCTTTTACTGTAATTTAGGCAAGCACGCTCACGATAGAAGTGATGCGCATGTAGTGTGCGCCGCACGAGATGAAAACATCTCAACTTTTCAGAATGCCGCAAGCGCATTGTAGGTTATGTGACAAGAACCAACCGATGAGCTTCGGCCTTTCCTTACCGACATCGAAAGCTCAGCTGATCGTAGCTGTACAGGGCGGGTTTTTATTTCTCATCTCCATAAATATATCTAGTAGTAGAGCTAATGCAAGGACTAGAAATCAATTATTCTTCTGGTGAAACTTCCTCATTGTGGAGAGGGCAGTTCATGGTTGCATAGCAATGACAGACGCCACAGGAGCGAAAGTGGTTTGGAAAGAAGGAGAAAGTGGCGCGACCGTTTATGTGACGTGATATGTGAACAGACAGGTAGCGTTTTTCCTGTAGCTCAGTGGTTAGAGCATGGCACTAGCAATGCCAAGGTCATGGGTTCGATCCCAGGGATTGCACATACTCCGATACAAATGTATAGTATAATGCAATGTAAGTCGCTTTGGATAAAAGCATCTGCCAAATGCATAAATGTAAATGTAATGTAAATGTTTCCATTAAACTCCACGAACAAATACTGCAATGTCCATTTTTCTTGAAACTGTCTGTGTTCCTCATCCACTTTCCTTTTTGGTTTGGAAAAAAACATCTGTCATTCGCACTTTGCAGCCAAACGACAAAAACTACGAAAGCCCCGAACCAGCTCTCATCAAATCTGCCTGCAAGCTTTTTTCTTTTTCTCATTTTTTTATAGAATCATGTCATTCTTTTGAATATGGAATATGCTATGATACAACTAGAGAATAATAATAATTTAGCGGGCCGGATTATGTTTTTCATTTTTGAGATCAGGCCGGGTGGAGGGGGAGGGCGGGCCGTAAGTGGCCCGCGGGCCAGCAGTTTGTGACCACTGCCATAGACTCTGGAATGATTTGCCCATTTCGATTAGACTGGCTTCATCTTTATCTGTTAAAAACACATTTGTTTGACAAAGCACATAATACATGTTGAAGCACCTTTACATTGTATTTTATTGTTATATTATAACACTGAAGCACTAATTCTAGTCTATTTTATGTTATTTTTTCGACAATTCTGTTTTATTGCTTAATTTTTTTAATTTTTTTTATTTCATGTTTTTAGCTATTGTGAAGCACATTGGACAATGTAAGTTGTATTTAATTGTGCTAATAAATTGCCATTGCCATGTGCTGATGATATGATATATGATTATTGAAATGATGTTAACTATTCATTTTGTTCCACAGCCAAAACTTTTTTTTGTGATAAAGTTGACTTTGCACTTATTTAAAATGTGTCTGATCACTCTGTACAATAATCTAGAAACAACGTGAATCAACACAACTGAAGCAGAAAACTTTGTGGAAAAATAACTGTCATTATGTGTCATTACCAATACTTTTGGCTAAAATCTGTTACTGATACAGATGGCAGATTAATTTATTTAAAAAAATGTAGATTTGACATGCAATCTCTCACTTGGACATTATAGGGAGAAAACATTTATATTGTTATTCATGCTTCATTGATTCACCTTCATCATCGTCATCATCCTCTTGATTTGAATCACATCTGAGATAACTAGTGACTTGCTACTTGATCAGTCATCGGATACTTTTTACTCTTACTCAAGTAATTATTAACATTTTTACTTTCACTTCTGGATGAAAAAATTATTTAAATATTTTTATTTTTATTTGAGTACAGTTTTTAGGTTTCTCTGCCCACCTCTGCTCACGTCTCTAAACACTGACAATCAGCAGCATGATCAGACATGTGTTTATCACTGGAACTTTAACCTGGAAATATCTTTATGTTGTACTTTGCCCTGTTTAAACACACCCATGTGATCAGAAACTCCTCCCTCTTACAACACTTACCAGGAAGAGACTGACTTATTTCTCCTTTCTGTCATACTAACTTTATCTCGACAAAAGCATAAAAGACTTGGCTATCAATGAAGAACAAAGAGAAAAACTTTCAAGAAGGATTTTTGAGAAGTTTGTTTCTGAACAGACAGCAGATCTTTGAGATTATTCGTTTTTGAAAGCATCATTCAGAAAGTGAAAGTAAAGTTTATACTGCAGGAGATCAAACAGTGAAAATGGCTTCACTATCTGAAGATGATTATATTTGTCCCGTGTGTCATGAAATCTTCAGTGTTCCTGTTCTTCTGTCATGTAGTCACAGTTTCTGTAAAGAGTGTCTTCAACAGTTCTGGAGAACCAAGGAAGCTCAGGAGTGTCCTGTCTGCAGGAGAAGATCCTCAAAACCTGAACCTCCATTTAATCTTGCGTTAAAGAACCTGTGTGAGTCGTTCCTGAAGGAGAGAAATGAGAGGCGTTCATCAGGATCTGAGGAGATCTGCAGTTTACACAGTGAGAAACTCAAACTCTTCTGTCTGGAGGACAAACAGCCTGTGTGTTTAGTGTGCAGAGATTCAAAACAACACGACAATCATAAGTTCAGACCCATCGGTGAAGTGGTTTCATCATATAAGG
>RJVU01071064.1:605895-618856 GCA_003731715.1 Anabarilius grahami
TTTACGTTATGTTTTATTATGTTTGTGTGGCCGGCAGACGTCCGCGAGGGTCTGCCGGCATTACTTTCGTTTTGTTTGTTTATTTTGAGATTAAAGTCTTGTTTGAATGTTCGCCGGTTCCCGCCTCCTTCTTCCCNAGGCGCACCGGCCTCGAGTCTCTCACGGAGGAGCTCCGGAGGCATAAAAGGAGGAGCGACGACAGTGAAGGACGAGAGAGGACCAGGCCTGGACTTTATTTTATGTTTTATTATGTTTGTGTGGCCGGCAGATGTCCGCGAGGGTCTGCCGGCATTACTTTCATTTTGTTCTGTGTTTATTTTGAATTAAAGTTTAATTGAACGTTCGCCGGTTCCCGCCTCCTTCTTCCCATATTTACGAACTGTGTTACAGTCGATTTGCAAGAACTCAGTCAGTTTGTTGCACTGTTCATATTTAGCTGTGAAATGTACTCTCTGAATGAAATAAGGCTGCACGATATTGGAAAAAACTGACATTGCGATAGTGTGATGCTGATACTCCATACCCAACCATACAGTTGGCAGAAACTGACTGGAAATGGCTTTCTCCGAGAGGGTTCAAGTCCTTGTCAAAGTGGATGGTGTGGAGGTGTGCAGAGGAATAGGAGTTGAAGAAGGGATAATTGCAGCCTTCAGTGCCTGTATGTTTTCAGCTTGGCTTATCCACTAGGGGTGTGCACAAATAGTCAATATTCGATCTGTAATTTGTTGCTTCGCTGGCCCTAAATGCAGTGAATCCATGATAAATCCTAAGCACTAAAACTCGCAGTTATAACTAAATGCACCAGGTGGCGCTGTTGTCTGCCTCGCGAAGTTTGGAATTACTTGGATGAAAAAGATTTTACTAAATGGAATTACTTTTGATCAAATGATTTAATGAAACCGAGTTATCATAATATCTCCACCATAATGATAAACACATGAAATCAAAACACCCGTCGAATGAGGAAAGACAGCTGTCCATCCCTGCATTCACGACAGGTTAGCGCAGCTGTAACCCGAGTGAGCCGAGATCTGATAGCAAAATGACTTTGAGACATATGCTTCCTTTAAGTTTCGTCGAGGGAGATATATTTACGAACAGAAAACAAGGTCCTACTGTTAGCTTTAAACAACGTATTAATTATCGTGTGTATTATCGTTATCTTTGTGTTTCTGCAACGTCTGTCATTGCAGCTCGTTTTCTCATCCGAGCATGTTAATCAAGCGCATCAGATTCTACAGGGCCCACAGTCGACTATCATCCACCTCAATATCACCAATCATCGCACTAAAATGACCCAAATACGTTTTATACAAGAGTTATAACATCATACAACATGGTATTTATGCATATTAAACAAGGATGAATGTTATATTTGCCTTTTAATCTGCTTTGATAACACGCGTGCTCATCTCATCTCTCATAGTCACAGTTCGCGTTTATTTATTTTTACACTTTTTTTTTCGTTCATAGCACAGCAGAACAACTTAAATAACACATTATATTATTCTTTTTAGTATAAGTGAAAATTTAATTATTGCAAATTACATTTATTTATTTATTTTTTTCTGATCAGCTCAATTCTGACCTGTGTTACACCGATATAAAATGTTCTACAACTGGACAGTTTATGGTTAAGGTGAAAAGAATCCTGAATGATGAATTGAAACTCAAATTACAAATTGCACACTTTGATGACAAAACCCTTTTTAGTGTGTGTTTTTGTGCTGGTGGTGTTGCTGTACCACAGTAATGTCACATGAGGACGGTGGCTTTCCATGGTGCCGTGTTAAAATGTTTTGAGGAGTTTCGTTGAATGCTTTAAAATGTAGTAAATGATGTGATGTTGTGTGAAGATGGAAATGTAATGCTGATTTGTTTTGTGATTGGCTCTTTTTCTTACCTAATTCACAGGGCTGTAATTGGTTGCCATGTATCACATGCTTGGCCTTTTCATGAACATATTCCCCAAATGAGGAAACATCATCATCTTTCATTATAAATGTGCCATCAAAGTAGCCCATCTCTGTCCTTTATAGAGAAAGAAAAACATGTCACACAGAGACAGTTAAGAAGTACAATAACATTTACAGAAATAAAAGAACATATACACCCATGTGCATTATGGGACCTGTATAGCTTCCTGTTACCATCCACTGAGACGGCATGCATGGACGGACTGCAAGCTGGACATTACAAAGCCTCTCAACCTCATGTTGGGCAAAGGCTTTCTGTAATGTGCCTCAACATATATTACCATTCTGTTGAAATAACCAAACCAAGTCAGTCACTTTAAGAGTAGACAGCATGTTAACAGTACACACTGACTAATGATGTTTAACCTTTTCTTCCGCCAAAGGAATTCTTGATGTGAAAGTCTGGGAGCAAAAAGTATTAAGTCCGGGAGGGAGCTGAAGCCTCATAGAGTCTCAAAATGTGTAGAAGCTGGTCAGTAGCCGGACCTGAGGAGATCACTGACCGCACTGCCCATGTTCATGAGCCCTCCAGCGATGGAAGGGTGAGATTGTACCATACACTCTAAAAAATGCTGGGTTAAAAACAACCCAAGTTGGGTTGAAAATGGACAAACCCAGCGATTGGGTTGTTTTGACCCAGCAGTTGGGTTAAATGTTTGCCCAACCTGCTGGGTAGTTTTATTTAACCCAACAATTGTTTACAAATGACTATATGTCTGGCTTAAAATGAACCCAAAATATGTTGGAAATAAAAAATCAGACTCATAATTACTAGATGCAACAATAATAATCAAAAAGATGAGCATTTATTAATAAACAATTTAATAAATGTTTATTGTTTAAATATTATTCAAAAAAAGTATTAATAAATGTTTGTTTATTAAATATATTAATAAATGTTAATTTCCAACATATTTTGGGTTCATTTTAAGCAAGAAATACAGTAATTTTTAAACAATATTTGGGTTAAATAAAACTACCCAGCAGGTTGGGCAAACATTTAACCCAACTGCTGGGTCAAAACAACCCAAATCGCTGGGTTTGTCCATTTTCAACCCAACTTGGGTTGTTTTTAACCCAGCATTTTTAGAGTGTACCATTACCTTTAATTAGAATAATGGGTTTGGCACAGATTTTCTAAAAACAGATTTTTGATTTTCTCGAAAGTAAAGATTCATAAACAAGTAAAATGAAATATATAATTTAAGAGCTGACCATGTTTTACACTAATGAACAGCCATTTAATATACAGACTGAAATGAATGATGGGACACATGAAAAGCATACCCTGTTCAGAGAACTCAGATGTCTCTGAATGTGTCTTCACTGCAGTGGTTGAACACTATGGCTTGAAGAGTCTCTGTTATGGAGAGGGAGGAGCTGATGAACATCTCCATCACACATGGTGCATAGATACTGCATAGGTAGACAGTCCCTGCACTGTACAATGGCCTCAGTACTTAGACAGTGTTGGCAGATGCATTGTTCTGCTTTTGCTTTAATACGCTCAAAATCATCCTCCGAATAACCGTTAATGTGAAAACCCAGCACTTCACAGGACACTGACGTTTGGACCCCGCTGTAACCGTGTGCCATATGCAGGACCTCTGACAACCTGTCGTCCTTCAGAATCCAGAGACGTACACCTAGAAGGCCCAGGAAATGATCATAATTATGGGACATTTCTATAGAGTTTTAGACATTGGAACAAAAGGAGAGGAAGAGTTGCTGAACAACCCTTTCAAAAACATTCGCCGGCCTGTGCCACTTCTGCGTCCTTCCTAAACCAAACTAGGTGGCCTGGGGAGGTCTGCTTAGAGGAGGCATTGCTAATTCTAACAAAATCCTAACACAGAAATTTGATGATTTATCTCAGATTCAGTGTTTACGTGCTAAAAACTATGGTTAAATACTCAGCATTAGGTGCGGAGTTTCGACATTTTTTAAATAAGCATTGGCATATCATCTCTAGTGATCTTAAATTATCATGTGTTTTCAAGGATTCCCCCAAATTAATTTTTAAATGACAAAATAATCTTTGTGACTTGCTTGTGAAATCAGATTTTTCTTCTCATGAAAATCAGGGCATTCCGAATCTTCCTTCTGGTAATTATAGGTGTGGTAATTGCGCCCAGTGTGCATTTACACACAAATGTAATTCTTTTAGTCATCCAGTGTATTGATACACGGCACTATTACCTGTTCTTCTGCTCGTGTTATCTACCTTATCCGATGTCCTTGTGGACTCGCACATGTTGGAAAAACCTCCAGATCATTGCGTACTCGTATTTGCAAACATCGTAGCAACATTAGGACCAGAGATATGCGTAATCCTACATCGTTTCATTTTACAAAGTTGGCCATAATGTTAGTGTGTTACAATACATTGATATTGAGAAGGTAAAAAAACCATTGAGGGGGTGATTACGAGAGGAAGCTGTTACAAAGAGATTGTTTTTGGATTTACACAATAAACACAATGTCACCATCAGGGCTGAATGAGGATTTTGATATTAAACCCTTTTTATAAGGATGTATTACATTTTTTTTTTTTTTTCTCACACATGAGCCTTGGTGTCACCTGGCTTGTGTCAGGCTGATTAAGCTGAACACCTGATGTCTATCTGTAAGAGTTGAGTGTATGCCACATGTTTGTGCCTGATGAAGACCTGTTGGTCGAAACGTTGCATTATTAAATACATTATTTATTGGAGCAGTTATTTTCAGTGTGCATCACNTAGTGTGTTACAATACATTGGTATTGAGAAGGTAAAAAAACATTGAGGGGGTGATTACGAGAGGAAGCTGTTACAAAGAGAATGTTTTTGGATTTACACAATAAACACACTGTCACCATCAGGGCTGAATGAGGATTTTGATATTAAACCCTTTTTATAAGGATGTATTAAATTTTTTTTTTTTTTTCTCACACATGAGCCTTGGTGTCACCTGGCTTGTGTCAGGCTGATTAAGCTGAACACCTGATGTCTATCTGTAAGAGTTGAGTGTATGCCACATGTTTGTGCCTGATGAAGACCTGTTGGTCGAAACGTTGCATTATTAAATACATTATTTATTGGAGCAGTTATTTTCAGTGTGCATCACATTTCTTTTTTCAAGTATACAAGTAAAACCATCCAGAATGACATGCTAACTTGTTTGGCAGGATTGGTGAAAGAGGAAATCATGCGGGAAGTTAAATGGATAGATTGCCTCCAATTTTGCTTGAAGAGATCTCAGCTGAGAACAATCCTCAAAGAGCTGTTGAAGCGAAAGTCATACTGGCCCAAATGGATGTCAATTTAGTTGGATTGTCTGAATGGTTATAAATGTCTCTAATATTTTGTCTGAGATGCTCCAGTCTAAACCTATTGACCACTCTGAGGGTGTTGAACTCATTGATGCACTGAAAGAGACACTGACGCATGATCACAGGCCTTTTTTGAAGACCTTTGGTCAGAAATACTGAAGACGTGAAAAGAGTGACGTTTCAACAGCACTTCACATCCAAAAGCATTCAAAACAGATAGCTACAAAATTACAAGATTCCATCATTACTTCCTCACTTGGACAGCATGTAGAAGGACATTTTTTGAGTCTTTTCAACCCTGTCTTGAACACTATGATTGGAGAAATGGAAAGACATTTTTCAGATACCAAGTGCAACATTATGAAGGGCATCCAGGTTCTAAATCCGACAGGCAGTAGCTTTTGGCGGGAGGAAGAGATTGTCTTTTTTGCTAATGTTTATGAGACAAGTGTTGATATTTAGCATGAGCTTCACCAGGTAGAGAGGATAGACTTAAGATGAATGAAGAAAGTTCTTTGATTTGAGTCCTAGTTTGTTCATTTTCTGAAACCATATAAGGATGTTTGATGGGCTCTATTGATTTCCATAGTATTTTTTCCCCATACTGTTTTTTCCCCCCTTACTATGGAAATCAATGGGGTCCATCAACTGT
The DNA here is from genome assembly GCA_003731715.1 of Anabarilius grahami. NCBI lineage: Eukaryota > Metazoa > Chordata > Actinopteri > Cypriniformes > Xenocyprididae > Anabarilius > Anabarilius grahami. The sequence continues at coordinate 611,834 of RJVU01071064.1, forward strand.
TTGATCACCACACTCTAAAAAATACTGGGTTAAAAACAACCCAAGTTGGGTTGAAAATGGACAAACCCAGCGATTGGGTTGTTTTAACCCAGTGGCTGGGTTAAATGTTTGCCCAACCTGCTGGGTAGTTTTATTTAACCCAAATATTGTTTAAAAATTACTGTATTTCTTGCTTAAAATGAACCCAAAATATGTTGGAAATTAACATTTATTAATGTTTAATAAACAAACATTTATTAATATTTTTTTTGAATAATATTTAAACAATAAACATTTATTAAATTGCTTATTAATAAATGCTCATCTTTTTGATTATTATTGTTGCCTCTAGTAATTATGAGTCTGATTTTTAATTTCCAACCTATTTTGGGTTCATTTTAAGCCAGACATATAGTCATTTGTAAACAATTGTTGGGTTAAATAAAACTACCCAGCAGGTTGGGCAAACATTTAACCCAACTGCTGGGTTAAAACAACCCAATCGCTGGGTTTGTCCATTTTCAACCCAACTTGGGTTGTTTTTAACCCAGCATTTTTTTAGAGTGCAGCATTCTTCAAAATATCTTCTTTTGTGTTCAGCAGAAGAAAGAATTTCATACAGGTCTGGAACAAATTGAGGGCAAGTAAATCATGACCATTTTCATTTTGGTTGAACTATCCCTTTACAAATGTAAACATGCCATACTTGTGACATATATAGCTCAAACAAAATGTGTTCATCAGACATATTAAAGAGTTTAGCTTTGAATCCTGCAATGCTCATCACGTTTTCTACTCTCTGGAGCACACAGGTCTGGTGAGAGACCATATGTAGTACACAAAATGAAAAGCAGAAGTCATGAACTCACTTTTACCTAATTTACTGAAGAAAAGGTGTTCTCTACATGTCCAATGAAAGACATCAGATTCACAACATTCAAATTCAAGCTAAAGCAATTAACACAAGGTAGTAAGAAGACAGGCAATCTGCATTAATTGACAGTTTTAGGTAATAGTGGCCCACAGCTGATTAGCAGAAATATCAGTAAGACAATAATAATGTGACTTAGCGGGTTGACTGGAAACCTACAGCTGCACATTATGTACAAAATATAAAACACAAAACTACACATTTAAACACTCAGTAGAATAGGCCCTACATCGATAATTGATCATATTAACAGGTTACCATTCAAGAGGAGCAAGTAAGTCAAGTAAACCAAAAAAAAAAAGGGTACTGCCCCATTTTTAGTGGATAAGCGACCTTGACCTCTCAAGCAGTTCTCAGTAAAATGACGGGAACACAACAAAAGGTTACACTGCTGTTGTGTTGCTGTGGTCATTTTAACCACAGACTCTTCATATCCTCACCCTTTGCAAGTTTTTGCAAGCAAAAAATGAGCCTTTTCAGTGCAGAAAACAGCATCTTCTCAACATGTACACAACATGAACCAACTACAGCGTTTGAGGGCAGGTCAAAGTAGACGTTGTTCCTGGAACAACCATAGGCATGAAGACCATAGGCGGACATTATGCAAATTTGTTACATTGTTACATATGAGTGTTATGGAAGTAAGACTGGAATTACTGACAATTCGTTTCGGCAGTTCAGAATCGATTCTTTCTTTTGGGAGACAATGACTTTATTTATCCGCACTTGTAACCTCTCTGATTCTTTCACTCGATTCTCCCAGAACACATGAAGATGGTATGCTGAGCTCACTCATGCAGCGCGTTTACTGGAGATACATGAGAAAACAACTTCTAAATGTACAGTCATTAGCTCCAACCAACAGGAAGTTGTGAAGATGTGTATTTTTCTGAAAATTTCAGGTTCTGAATTTTTAAATACTCCTCTAAGGGGATTCATGCGATTCGCGCTTAATTTGTCAACTTGATGCCAAGACATTAAAAGATGCTACATTGCAAACAGATTTTTAAAATCTTAAATGATGTTGATTAAATTAAAAAGGGAAAAAGAAAGAATCTTATTTCTTCTAAGTGCATTGTCTGATTCAGGTCAAATGGGTTTGTATGGTTAGTCATGGGGCCTGATCACATGGATGTGGCTAATGTGGTTCATGGTCACAAATGACTGACATTGTCCTCTTGTATTTACTTACTCTAGTATTCTTAACTTTTTGTAATCAAATGAATGTGCTATATTTTAGTTCAGTAGTATTTATATTTTGTATTATTCACCTCTAAATTATACACCATTTATTTCTATGACAATGTAATAGAAAAAAGTTCACTTCAAGAATGAAAAAAGAAACAGAAAGAAAAGACAATTTATATTATTGTATCTCTTTATATGAAGCATAGACTCGAGCTCTTGAACTGTCTGTTCGAGTCTTGAATTTGCTCCTTAAAGGAGGGCTCTGTCACATTTGTGTTTGGAATTTTATGTTGTAGGTCTTTCATATAATGATTGGTTTCTCTGGATTGTCTCCCCAGGCATTCCTTGTTCACTTGTTAACCCTTTGTGCCCTAGTTTGCCCATGTTTTGTTGCCTTTTGAATTCTGTTCTTGTTTTTTCATTAAATAAGCTGCACTTAGATCAGTTTTCTCCTGCTACCTTTTGCTCTGCACAGAAAATATAGATAAAAAAAAAAAAATCACCCTTTAAAAAAAGAATAACACCATTATCAGTCTTGAAAGGTCTAACTTTAATAAACATTTAAACATTGATATGAGGTACAAAAGTAATAATAATAATAATCATCATCATATATTTGCCACAAAACCATCTGCAGGCAGCCTTGATTGACATGGCATATATTAACAAAATAATAAAACATAAATAAAACATTCTTCACATAAACTTCACTTCCATTTTGTATTCAAGAAGCCATAATGGAAGTTTTACCTTGACATCAGTTCTCAACAGCTCTAACTAGTGATGCACCTTTTTATTCCCGAAAATAAAGGTAAAGTTTTAATTTAGCCGAAAACGGAAACAAAAAAACTTTTTTAAATGCAATGCAAGCAGTTTGTTTCTATTCCAGTTTGTTGTTGAAATATGATCATTTAAATGGTAACAACTTGTTTTCATGAAAGATTTATTCAAACATTAATAACAGGGACATTACTAACAGGTGAAGTACAGATATAATGAATATGTAATATAGTGCATACATGTATCAAAATTCTCCTCCCTAGAGTTATTTTTTCTAACTATCGAGTTTATGGACACTGAATGGCTTTTCTGAGGTAAATGTGACATTGTTCTCCAGCTGCTTTATTGACGTCTTTCTGCGTTTGAAACACTGATTGATCGATTACATGAGACATGATTCATTTCAGTAAATTGTTCTGTCTCTTTCAACATTCCTTCTGATGTTCATTCATGTTTATTTGCTGCTGTAACAAGCAGTAAACACATTTATTGTTTGAATTTGAAAGCTGAGGCTTTGTTTCATATCAAAAGAAACAAAGAACAAAACTTATTGCAATTAAGGCAGAAACTACAAATAGCATTGTTAAAGTTGTGTTCACGCATCAACTGAAAATACACACTAAAGATTGATTCCTGGGATTTAAGATCAATTAATCAAAATGAAGATCGATTAAAAAAAGAGAAATCAATTTTGGCAGCTTCCACACAGATGCAGCTTATCCACATTGCATCACTAGTTCTAACAGGTAAAATGTTTATGGTATGGTATTATAGCAATGTCAGTTCAGCAAGCAAATGCTTCTCTTCTGATGTGGTGCTGGCCATTTCCTCACTGTCTGCTTCAGTACAACACTTATCCTTATCTTTCTGAATCCTGAATGGTTCTTCTATCTGCTGACTGTCCTGAGAGCTGTCAGGCTCCTTTTGAAATATCCTCAGCTCATTAAAGTGCTCCTTCAGCTGAGTGCTCTCCTGCATGGCCGAAAGTATGGGGGACTGGGACTGCTGGGACAAAAACTTTAAAAGAACAGAAAGAGAGAATGTCAGTAACACAAAACAGGTCATTATCCATTGCCTCTTCTTACCCTTGCATTACCTGTTTTAGGTTCTCTGGCAGTTTAGGATCAGGGAAAATAATTCTGCATACTTTGTAGCTGTACCACACAGCCAGAAAGATCAGGACAACAGCAACTAACACCACCGCAAAACTGACCAGGAGCACAAGTGCTATGAGCCTGGGCTCTGCCTCATCTGCACAGACACAGAAACAAATATTAAAGGATGTTGAGATTAACCGTGTTTACATGTGCACCAATAATGTGATCATTTCCAATAATCAGAAAAAGGACTTAATTCCTTGACAGGAGCTTCTCTTCACTCCCGTTTACACGTTTTTCATTACTCTGATTATTTGCTAAGAATTGTGTTTTTTTGAATGCCATTATTTATATGCCCAATGCACAGCATAAATTAACTCATACAGTAGGTGAAACTGGCCAATGTTTTACAGATTTCTATGGACGTTTTGAAGTTTTTCGCTTACGTGCCTAAAATATCTTCATTCCAATGTTTTCGACCATCATATATATCCCGGACGAGCCCCCACTTGTTACAAGCCCCCTTAAAAAGTCTAGGGGTTTAAGAAGGCAGGTAACAAAAAGTCGCAGGGAAAGAGTGAGAGAATTCCCGTCTCTAGGTCCAACATTATATTCTTGTCACGCAACACTGTCAACATAAACTTCAGCTCCCCAAAAATGAGATGTCTTCTTCACCTCTGTTACAAATCTGTGCATGAAAATGTCATCCGTGTTCGTCACAAACATGCGCACTTTGATCAGAGTGGAATAGATGCGATTGAAGTGTCTACATGCCTGTTTATTGAGATTAAAATCAGCATACGCCACATATTTTAATGATTATGGTTACTACGATTATGAGCTTAATTGCATCAATTTGATCAAAGTATTGTTAAGTTAAATCACAAAATTGCCCAAATCTCATCATGAGGTTGCATGTAAAAGTAGTCATTGAGAGAACATCACAATAACACAAATAAATGGACATGCAGCACAACTGTAGAACTCAAACTGGTTTATATAGGTGAAAGCTTACTGCTGGATGAGTTGGTTACACAGGTCATGTTGCTGAACTGGCTTGTTTTATTTGTCATACACAAAACCGCCACTTCGACGCAGTAGTCCACCAAAGGCTCCAGATTTGGTAACATAACTCTGGTCTGGTCTCTTATTAGTTCTTCCTGTTGAGAATAAATAACAAAGATACATTAAACATGAAATGCCCCGACTGATATAAATGAAATAGATGACTTATACTATTTAATTTGCTATTGAAGTGGGAAATGTGTGTTCAAATTTGGAGGAATTGTATTAGGTTAAAGGGTTAGTTCACCCAAAAATGAAAATAATGTCATTTATTACTCACCTTCATGTCATTCCACACCTGTAAGACCTTCGTTCATCTTCAGAACACAAATTAAGATATTGTTGATGAAATCCAATGGCTCAGTGAGGCCTTTATAGACAGCAATGCCACTGCACTTCTTAAGATCCAGATAGGTACTCAGTAATCAGTGATTCAGAGCGCCCAAGTCACATGATTTTAGCAGTTTGCCATTTTGACACGCGATCCGAATCACTGATTAAAAACAAAAGATTCGAAGCAGTGTTTTGAAATCGCCCAACAATAGATATTGTTGAAAAGTTGTTTCGTTTTTTTGGTGCACAAAAAGTTCTTGTTCTTTTTTTAATATTAACATTGAAACGCTGTACACACATGAACTGTTTTAAATATGTTTTGAGTACCTTTCAGGATCTTGAGAAGCTCAATGGCACTGCTGTCTAGGCCTCACTGAGCCATCGGATTTCATCAAAAATATCTTAATTTGTGTTCTGAAGATGAACGAAGGTCTTACGGGTGTGGAACGACATGAGGGTGAGTAATTAATGACAGATTTTTCATTTTTGGGTGAGCTAACCCTTTAAACATCGTAGCATAAAAAGCTCAAATGTGACTTGATATGAATATTTGTGGACACTTTCTAATGATCAGGTTGAGCCTCAGTATTTCCAATCCACAGGCATTATTGTAATTTAGGGCAGGGGTGCTCAAATTTTTGGGGCCAGGGACCCCCGATAGGTAGAACATATAATTATAACAGTGAATAAAAAAAAAGTTATTGTGGTTGGGATAATAAAATTGTAAATATGCATCCATTCATTACAAACATTTATTTTAAAGCCTAAACGAATTTGCATTGGGCTGCTCTCTCATTCAGCATGAATCAAAATGTTTCCATATTCGCATGTATTAGATTGCTAAACAATTATTTATTTTGTAAACAAGGCTTTGTATTTCACTCCTGTCCCAATATCCACATAAAACAGCATCCCTTAGATGCTCAAAAATGTGTTTGGAATAACAGTGTGATGGTAGGAGGATGCTCAGGCTGACCGGTACAGTCTGTACAACAGACCATTTAAATAACCTTTTTCTGTTTGGTTGATTGCATTTTTAATCTGATGAGGAATAAGCTGTGATAAACTGATATGTTGTTTGTACATTGAAAACTACAAAACTTTAAAAAAAAAGAAGAAAACAAACAGACACAGACACAGGCACAGGCAGGGCTTAGACTAAGCCAGGATTAATGTTAATAGGCTACATATTTCATGTTAAATGCATTCTATAAGTCACTTTGGAATACAAGTCGCAGCCCTTTACAATGAAAAAAACCCACTTTACATTTACATTTATGCATTTGGCAGACGCTTTTATCCAAAGCGACTTACATTGCATTATACTATACATTTGTATCTTGAGTATGTGCAATCCCTGGGATCGAACCCATGACCTTGGCATTGCTAGTGCCATGCTCTAACCACTGAGCTACAGGAAAGCTCTTTGAGAACCCCTGGTAAAAATCAACTATGGCAAGTAACGCATTTCAACTCACTAAACAATTTGGTGCAGGGTTATTATAGTTTAAAACTAAAATAATTGTGCTGCTTGAAATAAAAGAAACATTACCTGAAATAAAATAAAACATACACTTAAATTAAACTTTTACTTAAGCTATTAGTCAACACATTTCTCTCAACCTTTTTTTTTTTTTTTTTTAATAAAAA
>RJVU01071064.1:641271-664102 GCA_003731715.1 Anabarilius grahami
ATGTTTATCTGCTTACCCCCAGCACATCCAAGATGTAGGTGACTTTGTTTCTTCAGTAGAACGCAAATTATGATTTTTAACTCCAACTGTTGCCATCTGACAGTCAAATAATGGGAGTGGATGGGAACTTCTACTATAAGAGTAAATAAAACTTGCTTAGACAAATCCAAATTAAACCCTGCGGCTCGTGACGACACATTGATGTCCTAAGACACGAAACGATCGGTTTGCGCGAGAAACCGAACAGTATTTATATCATTTTTTACCTCTAATACAGCACTATGTCCAACTGCGTTCAGCACTCGATTAGTGAGGTCTGATCGCGTTCATTGAAGTATAAGTGCTAGACATCACTGCCGTTGTCAGAGCGTGTTCAGACCTCACTAATCGAGTGCTGAACGCAGTTTGACATAGTGCTGTATTAGAGGTAAAAAATGATATAAATACTGTTTGGTTTCTCGCACAAACCGATCGTTTCGTGTCTTAGGACATCAATGTGTCGTCACGAGCTGCAGGGTTTAATTTGGACTTGTCTATGGAAGTTTTATTTACTCTTATAGTAGAAGTTCCCATCCACTCCCATTATTTGACTGTCAGATGGCAACAGTTGGAGTTAAAAATCATAATTTGCGTTCTACTGAAGAAACAAAGTCACCTACATCTTGGATGTGCTGGGGGTAAGCAGATAAACATCAAATTTTCATTTTTGGGTGAACTATCCCTTTAACTGTTACTCTGACTCCCTCACCAGTGCGCTGACTACTGAACTAGGGAGCTTATTGAGATTTAGTTTGGTTTTATTTTACATTATGCTTATTATTCTATATGTATTAATATTAAACATGTCAAATTGTTCAAACACACAGGAAAACTCCTGGTTCACCTGAGATCTCGTGACACTATTATAAAGATGGCGTTTATTAAAGAGGAGAGTGAAGACATACAGATTGAAGAAGCGTTCAGTGTGAAACATGAAGAAACTGAAGAACAAACAGGTTAGTTTCATTTAAGTAGCTTTTAAAAACGTTCACTAGAAAAAAAACTGGTGTGTATCTTGAGACAAAACTATGGCACAGTTATATTTATTATAGTCTGTCAGTGCAAGTTACGTTCAGTTAAAACAGCTCAAACATGCATTTAGTCTAATGCTCTAGCTTAACCCTTTAACTGTCACCCCCACTTTTTTTTTTAGACAAGAAAATGCACTATCCAGACTTAAATTAGATTATTGTAGATGTGAAATAACTTATGTAAGTGAAACAGAAAAAAAGTTATAGAAGTTTGTTTATGAAAATGTAAAATGTAAAAATATAATATTTTATATAAAATATATATTTTACAAAACAACTTTTACTCTAAAGCTGCAAGGAAATCAAAGCCAAAAATCTGAACAAGTTGTGTTACAAATTTCAGGTTGATATCTCAAAAAATGAGCTTTCAGTAAGATGTTGTTTGGGCGCAGTACCACTTTTTTTCACTAGATGACACCCAAGCCATATAAAGGCGCCTCCATTTCCATATGGTTTGAGTGATCTGAACCATATATTTCCATTATTTTCATACAATTTATGAAGTAGACATCCTATATAGAAGTAGTATGGGAAGTTTGGCAGAATTTGATATGAATTCAGCCTCTAATAAATCTAATGTGGGTTATAGATCGCCGCCACAATCATAAATGTATTTTTTTTTCTATTAAAAACATTTTCAGACCTTTTTTTCTCAAAAAAATTGAATGGATGTTATCTTTTTGAACTCTTGGCATGAAAACAAACATGTTTCAACCAATCTTTAATGATTTTTCATGTTCATCGCTATTTCAAAATAAAGGTCTGAACATGCCTTATGAGTATGAAAATATGCTTGTTGCAAATTAATAAAATACTGCTCCTCTGTAATTTATTTTGAAAATCAAATATGTAAACTAGAGATTCTAAGCTTTCAAATGATATATAGTTTGTCAAGATTAGTTTAGGTTTAGTATAGAATATTACTGTTTTAAATATGTAATGGCAAACGGTGACAGTTAAGGGGTTAAGCCTTGTCTGTGAAACCGGGGGTAGAAATGTTATATGAGAATAAGCCTCAGAAAGCTAATGCAGACCACTTAAAAAAAAAAAGGTAAAAAATACACAAATTAAATATTTTGGTACACAGCTCCACCTGTCTCTGGAAAAAAATTAATAAAATCAACAGCGATTTGATGTTTTCCATGGGTTTGATGTTGATGAACTTTGAAACCAGAACTTGTAACTTTTTCTGTGCTCTGAATGCATCCTCGGCTGCGTCAAACCGCGACAGGCTTGACTGCGTGGTACTGTGTGTGTTTCAGCCGCAGGAACCAGGGTCTAAATGAAGTCTTGGGTAAAGATTTCCCCCTCAGAAAGTCCCTGCTCACGGGGTAGTACTTTTTTCAAGTTCCAGAGCTTTCAGGGGTGGGACTTGGGCGCTGAACATGCTGATTGGTTGAGTTCACGCAGCCTTATTTCAACCACTATTTTCTAAAGTCTGTTGTGGTGCGTGCAGTAAAAGTTGTTCACTATTCGAATCAACAATGGAGTTTAAAAAATACAACCGATGGACTGACGACGAGGTTCAGGCTGATTATGCAGAGGACGAAACCCTGTGGTAACTGGAAAGTCACACGCAGTCCTACGTCACCGGACTTACCGGTCTGGGGGAAAAAAGTTCCAGCCTTCGATACAATCAAACATGCTGTGATTCTGAAGCGTTTCTGACCGTGGGTTGGAGTCCAGGGTAGTGTGCTTGATTGGTTTGGCTCTTATCTGAAAGATAGAAACTTTTCTGCTGAAATCGGGAATTTCTGTTCTTCTGCCATCCCTTTCACTAGTGGAGTACCACAGGGCTCTATTTTGGGCCCATTTTTGATTTTCTTTACACATGCTCCCTTCAGGGACTATCTTTCAGAAATATATTTCATATTACTATGCCGACGACACTCAATTTTATGTTCCAATGAAACTTGATGTTTTGCTTTATAACTTTAACTCCTCCTGTTAAAACATCAAAGACAGAAGTCCTCGTTTTTGGTCCCCAGATTTCATTACTATGGTAAACAGCAATTTTGGGACTTTTAGTTTAACTCACATTGACACAATAGAAATGTATGTGTCATTTTAATTAAGCTCAGAAATTTGAGACAAATTAACTAAACTTAGAACTACTGGTGAGTTAAAGTCTTTAAAGGATTAGTTCACTTTCAAATAAAATTTCCCTGATAATTTACTCACCCCCATGTCATCCAAGATGTTCATGTCTTTCTTTCTTCAGTCGAAAAGAAGTTAAGGTTTTTGATGAAAACATTCCAGGACTTCAGTGGCCTCCAGATGGTTGAAGGTCAAAATGTCAGTTTCAGTGCAGCTTCAAAGAGCTTTAAACGACACCAGACGAGAAATAAGGGTCCTATCTAGAGAAACCATCGGTCATTTTTGAAAAAAAATGTAAATGTATATGCTTTATATAAACAAATGATCGCCTTCCAAGTGGTTCCGCCAAAACCGCACTTTCGTATTCTTCAAAAAGCTTATGCTGTATGTCCTACGCCTTCCCTATTCTACTTACGGAAAAAATGGAACTGGCGCTGCGTTCGTTCCGTAAGTAGAATATTATTTGAAAGTGAACTAATCCTTTAAAATTTAAACATTTTAACTTAGTGCATCCATATATAGGCCTTTAGATTTAATGTGTTAATTTAATGCAATTAATTGTGGAAAAAATAATGCAGTAAAATGATTTACATTCAACACTCTTATAACATTGTCGTATAGACTGTGCAACCACAATATGACCAAGGGGTGCAATTCATTTAAATTAGGAATAACAAATGGGAATATGATTATTATATTGAGTTCTAGCAACTATACATTACACTGTGCTCCAAATTATTATACACATGCAATTTTTTGCTTGTTTTTGCTAAAGGTCAGTATGATTAAAGCCCCGTTCACACCGCCAGCGACTTTTTCGCTGTATGTCGCTAGTCTCTGTACTGTGAAGTCGCTTGTGGGCGTTCCTAGTGCTGTCGCTTAAATATCATTGGTAGTCTGCACGTCTGATCATATCTATAGAAAATGCAATCACAAATTATATATAAAACTAAGAAATCATTCTAATTTGACTAGGAATTGGGTTTAAAATAATTAAAAGTAACATTCTGCTGTTGTAGAGTGTTGTGACTGCAGAGCTCAGTGCAATAAATCATTAACTAGATTAACGATCGGTCTATCAACAAATTAAACTCACTCATACTGTCAAAAAATACTAAAATGTTGTGACGAGCAGGGCGGGCGAGAGCCGTAAGGGAACGGCGCGAGGCCGGTGATGCGAGTGTTAACGAGCATCAGCTGCGAGGCGCGCCGGCCTTGAGTCTCTCACAGAGGAGCTCCGGAGGCATAAAAGGAGGAGCGACGACTGTGAAGGACGAGAGAGGACCAGGCCTGGACTTTACGTTATGTTTTATTATGTTTGTGTGGCCGGCAGACGTCCGCCATGAAGGGGAGGAGCAGGGGACGGGGGACTCGCTGCCGGCTGCCCTCAGCCGGAGGAGCCATCGCCGGCCGCCAGGAGGCGGTCGAGGATCGGGCCGTCCACCGAGCGTCCAGTGCCATCGCATGGCACCGCGAGGAAAAGCCTCTCGGCTGGCTGAGGACCGAGCGGCAGTGTGTCTGGGAACCGGACCAAGAATTTTTTTTTTCTCTTTTTCCTCTCTCCCCTCTCTCGTCCTGTCGCTCCCCTTGCTTCCGTCTCCTTTCTCTCGTCTCGTCTGTCCTTACCCCCAGGTGCTGCGGCCGCCGAGACAGGCCCCGGGGGGGAGTAAGCGCAGTCGCGGGAGTACCCCCCGGCCTGCGAGGGGCAATGGGGGTATGTGACGAGCAGGGCGGGCGAGAGCCGTGAGGGAACGGCGCGAGGCCGGTGACGCGAGTGATAACGAGCAACAGCTGCGAGGCGCGCCGGCCTTGAGTCTCTCACGGAGGAGCTCCGGAGGCATAAAAGGAGGAGCGACGACAGTGAAGGACGAGAGAGGACCAGTTCCCGCCTCCTTCTTCCCATATTTACGAACTGTGTTACAAACGTCAATAATTTTTTTGTCCCTAATAATCAACACAATGCAGGGGAAACTGTAATATGAACTGCAGCAGTGCTAAACCTTTCACAGCATCATATAATTAACATCACACAAACTATCAATGTATGAATCAAACTCACAAGACTGCCGACAGTTTCTTTTCCACGCATCATTTTATTATATCCATGTATGTACAGTCAAATCATATAAAACAGTGGCTGTCTGTCCTGCACTCGAGACGGTGACGTGAGCTCCAGAGCCTTCACTTCTATTGGTTGTCGCTCGCGAAATTCGCTCCTGATTCGCATAAAGTTGAAATATCTGAACTTTTGTCCCGTGTCTCCCGTCGCTTGACACGCCTACATTCTGTCGCCAACGGTCACTGTCGCTTTTGTCGCCGGAAGTCGCCAGCGCTCCATTGAAATTAATGGGATCCTGTCGTTTTGTCGCTGGCGGTGTGAACGGGGCTTAAGGTTTACAATTATTTTACAGTGTGGATTTATTACATGTGAAACCGCTTTGTGATGATGAACACATTTTAAAACAAAAAAAACTTTTTGTTGTCCATTCAATGCTTTTGATTGATGAGCGATTAATTTGAGTAGAGATTATAAACAGTATGAACATTTCATATCACGATTATAGTTACAAAAATGATAACCGTTATCAATATTACCACAGCATTGTTATAATGTGCTGGAAAGGTTTAAGAAGTTCACTGAAATCATTTCACCAAGTTTTATGTCGAAAATTAACAAATAAATAAAATTAGCAGCACCATGCAATTTTTGTTTGCATAAACATTAGAATAATGATATTCAAAATGATGTCCAGATCTTAAATGAATAAAAAAAATATTGGTTTGGTGATTTTACAACATGTGACCTCTGCATGCTACATGTTCATACAAAGTTTTGACAAAAAAAAATTCTAGGTATGTTCTCTGCTCCATAAACAACATAGGTTACCTAATTATCTTATTATAGTACTGAGACGTTTTAGAATGCACATCAGCTTATTTTCCTATTTTAGTCTGATTTTAGCATTGGTCTGAACAGGCTGAATGAAAATGTAAATCCACCGTCTGGCCGGAAGTGGCGCTTATGGAACAGCAGAAATAGAGCAGTTTTCCTCTTTAAACAATGCAGCACTGCGCTTATAAACATTACATTAGTTGGCAGTTCTTAGAGGGAAAATGAAAAGAAAATGCCTTTGAAACTTTTCTGAAGACATTCGGTTTGATCTGTGTTGCTTTGTGCCATTAAATTAGGGTTAACTTGTTTTTGTTTTTCTTTAGACCTGATGCAGCTGAAAGAGGAGAGTCAAGAACTGGAGGAAATGGTAGAGAAAAATCAACATGAGAAAGATTTTGATTACATAACTGGAGAATCTTTTAGTTGCTCAATGAAAAAAAAGATTTCCTCACAAAAAAGAGCTCTGAAGACAAAAACTAGAAGTGATTTCACATGCCAACAGTGTGGAAAAAGTTTTAATGATAACACAAGCCTTAATGTCCACATGAGAGTTCACACTGGAGAGGGTTCATTTACCTGCCAACATTGTGGAAAATGTTACGCTCATAAAACAAACCTTATTGTCCACATGAGAGCTCACACTGGAAAGAGCTGTTTCACCTGCCAACAGTGTGGAAAACGATTCACTCAAAAAGCAAGGCTTAATGTCCACATGCGAGTTCACACTGGAGAAAACCCTTTCAGCTGCCAACAGTGTGGAAAGAGTTTCAATCAAAAAGGAAACTTTAATGTCCACATGAGAATTCACTTTGGAGAGAAATCTTTCACCTGCAACCTGTGTGGGAAGAGCTTCTCACGAAAAGAAAATCTAAAGACTCACATGAGAATTCACACCGGAGAGAAGCCGTACGCATGTGATCAGTGTGGAACGAGTTTTGCGCATAAAGGTCACATCAATGCCCACATGAGAATTCACACTGGAGAGAAGCCGTTCACATGTGATCAGTGTGGAAAGAGTTTCAGATGTAAAGTAACTCTTAATCACCACATGAGCACTCACTCAAGAGAGAACTGTCTTATATGTAATCATTGTGGAAGGAGTTTCACAGACAGTAAACATCTTAAGAAACACATAATAACTCACACCAAAGAGAAGGCTCTCATGTGCCTTCACTGTGGAATGACATGCTTAAGTAATACAAGCCTTGAGGTTCACATGAGAGTTCACACTGGAGAGAAGCCTTTCACCTGCCCTCATTGTGGAAAGAGTTTTGCAATTAAAGGAAACCTTAAGATTCACATAAGAAGTCACACTGGAGAGAAGCCCTACAAGTGTCTTCAGTGTGACATGAGTTTCACAAATCAAGGAGACTTGAAACATCATTTGCAAACTCATTCTGGAAAGAAACTTCAGTGTTCTGAGTGTGGCAAGAGGTTTAGAAAAAGGAGCACTTTTGAAAATCACATGGACATTCACACTGAGGGAAAGTGATTTCATTTTGATAAGCATTGGAACCATTTATTTTGTCTTGAAAGAGTTTTAAATGTGTGGAAAGAGTTTTCAAATGTCTCAGCATTTTCAAAGCTGAACTATGTAAGATTTATGTTAAAATATATTCTCTTAACCGTTTATTGTTAATTGACTATAGTGGCGTGCAGTGGTGTTCTGAAATAAGGCATTTATTAATGTTTTTTTATAAATCAAAGGTAAATTTATGTCCCAATTACACTTAATATTGTCACATTTTCCAGGTTAAATAAACATTATATAACATACAAAAAAAATAGATTCTGTATTTTACATTAATGATGTAGTTAAAGTTCTATTTGTTAAAACCAACAAGTATACCTAAATCTCATCAAGTAAAAATGTGTAAAAACACTAACATTTATTCAAAAATAATAAAGCCAGTAACAATTTAAACAATGTATTTTATTTGTGAACTGAAGTTCAGCTATTTTAGTAGTCAACTTATTTTCGCATCATCAGTCAACAAGCTCAGTAAACATTGGTCACAGACATGGAGATGTACCTTTAATTTTTACAAAGCTGATTGCTCACTAAAACCCCACTGTCATCATGTTTTCAGGCCATTTCAAGTTTGATTTTGACGTGACATAAAGCGGTTGAGTTGTTTACTTCATTTGTTCAATTAGTTTTACCATTGATGCTACCATTTTGTTCATTCAAAACAATTTGCGAACATGAACAAAAAGAAAAGGCAGGATTTATTGCATGAGGCAATTATATTCAATCATAGCACATTTTCTTCTCTCACATGACTTTCCCCAATTCATTTTGAATTAAACCAACCGCATGTTTGAGGGGGTTTGTTAAAACTCAGTGGGCTCAGGGGAGGCAAGAGAGAAGCAGCGTTGTGCTGTAACTTTACGTGAGGGTGTCGTTATTGGACAGTGTTACTTTAGAAAAACAAGTGATTTATACATGTTTTAATGTCACATATTGCAATATTTATGTTTTATTTTTGTAATATGGATAATATTTTCTTATCCAATTTTTTGAGGAGGTACTGGCTCCCTTGCCTCCTTGGAGGAAACACCCCTGATTGACTATTATTATCCCATTCATGGGTTTATCTTCCCTAAAAGTGTGGAACTCTGGAAAGGTAAGTCCTCAAACGGAAACTCAACAGTCCAGGCTCTTGGTGATCACCAACTGATTGATGTGTTAGTGACCTTGTTTGCATGCCATGCTGCTTCCTTATGAGGTCTACTTCCTACTTCAAAGACATACACACATAAAATAGATAAGAGGAATAAAATGGACTAAAATGAATTAAGACAACATGCAAACCTATTAAAACTCTAATATACTCTAACACTCTAAAACTCTAATATACATAAAATCATCACATTGTCCCTCCTGAATACAAGTTGTAGCACTTTAATTAGCCTTGTATGGTAGTTAGGCATATATCCAACTTGTCCAGTTGTGTTAAGACATATTTCTGTAGACCCCTCCCTGATGGCCACGGCTTGATACCAGGATAGGAAGGTGGCATATGTTTGTTTCTTATCACATCCAGGATGTTATTGCAGCCTTATTTTGGAGCCGTACTTTGCAACTTTGAGGTTCTGCATTTCTTGCATTCTCTGTCTCCTTACAATTGACCAAAACCTCATCCATGGCGAGAATGAAGAGCATTGGAGAGAGTGGATCACCTTGCTTCCCGCCTCTTGCACATTTGACTTTAGTTTTGTACGTGACTATTGGTTGTGGAATTCCTGCTTGAAGCGCCGCTCTCAAAATTGCCTCATGAGACACTGTGTCAAACACCTTTGCCAGATCTAGGAAGATCACAGATGTTTCATGCATTCCATCATGGGCTTTCCTCAGTGCCACATGGACCAGCACACTGGCCTCCAAGCATCCATTCCTCTGGAGAAATTCAAGTTGGAATTTATTGAATGATAACTCCCCATGCATTCTCTTCACCAGGATCTTGTGCAGGGTGCATGTCAGGATTGATATAATGTCTGTACTTGCTGGGATGTGATGGTGCGTCATTTTTCCGAATGAAGGTAACTCAGGCAGCGGAGAGGTTCTCTGGAATTGACACCGTTGCTAACATGAAATTGTAAAGGCAACAGAGATGGGCATAAATGTGTACACTGCTGGAGGTGGCCATATCAGCTGTTTATCTGCCACACAGTGGGACATTGTCTGTAACCTTATTGACACTGGTTCCAATCGAAGAAGTCACAGTGGAGATGAGCAGCTCTGAGTCTTCAGCAGCATGCATTATCCCAAGTGTGTCTGTTCTGAAGCTGATGCTGTAGGCAAAGGGTCCATCCTCAGTAGGGATCAAAACTTTGTGCAAGACCATGATTGACAGCCTGACAAAGTGTTTTTTTCAAGGCAGAAGAGACAAAAACGCTGGTCCTAGCAACACTCCTTGAACCCAGATACAAGGCCTGTGCCTTTGCATCTGAATAAACACCTGAGAAAGGAAAACTGGCTAAAGGAGGAAGCTAAAGAGCTTGGTGAGCTAAGAGAAGATCCGAGCCCTCCACCAAAAGGACCTGAACAGGATGAGGGTTTGGATCCAGAGACAAAGAAGCAGAGAATCCATCAGCTCACTTTAGTTGACACTCTGTATGTAGGGTCCTTGGTGGTGGTTTTCAAGAGTTGGTCAATTTTATTCAGCCAGACTACAACATTCCATCAAGAGCCACGATAACCAGCCAGTTAGAAGATCGCCATGAAAAGAAAAAAGAAGAGCTACACAGGACACCTTTAGAGCACGTTGCCTGACAAACAAGTATGTAGACTTTCAATACTCCAACACCAAACAAACATGATATGATCCTGTATTCACTTGGGGTAGTGTACCACCACAAGACAACAGCCAGTCTGAGTAGGGGTTCCAGCGGTTTTCGCCACCCGGTAGTCTTTTGTTCCGAAGAGGGTTTCACAAGCTGCAGCACATACTCAAAGGTATCTCTCGACATGAGAAAGTCCACTTCCGTCCACTTCTCATCAAAGATTATCAAAACACTTTCCCATGTAATTGCCGAATTGCCCACGTCCTTCACACAGACCTCTGTGTAGCCATTTGTGTAAACGTTCGTTTTTCAGCCGAATGAAGAGACGCTACCTGTGACGGCATTTTTTTTGTCCTACAGTTCAGTAGTTCTGTTTGAAGGCATCTAATACGATGTTGTTGGGTCAAGAGCAACTACATGAATGTAAACATTTGCCACAAAAATTAAAACATCAACAAAAATACGGACCCTGTATGTTCGGATACAAAATAATACCGCGCCATCTTTTCAAACACAACGCCGGTGGCGGCGCAGATGTTTAGAGGTCACTGTGATCTGTTATCAGGTGTCCCACCCAACCTCCCTTTCCCACCTCCACTGTCTAGCACTGCCAGTCCTCCAGAGCTGCCTCAGCTCTCCTCCTGCAGATCTTCCCGTGTTGCCCTGTGGTGCGGTGAACCCTCAGGACTTTCACTCACCAGCCTCGCAAGATTGAGTGGATCCTTTGGCTCTGCCTCCGGCCTCTGATCTTCACGTTCCACATTGGCCCGTCAACCTATTGGCTCCACCGTGGTTCCTCCCACTCTTGGCGCCACCAGAAACCCTTGGCCTTGTGGCTCCACCGGGTTCCCTCATCCCTCTGGCTCCCCTTTGGTCAGTTGTCACCTCTGCGCCACGGACTTGCGAGCCTCTTGCTCCGCTTCGGATCTCCACCCCTATGGCTGCAGTGGGATCCTCCTTCCCCCCGGTTTTGGCCAGGCCTCCTGTGCCATCGGTGTTGCTCGAGCTCATCAGCTCTCTGTCATCCCTCCATCGACGCTGTTGTCTTCAGAGTGCTCTGGGTCTGCAACATCTGGCCACTCCTCCCATCATCACACCCATGGATGCTCCCTCCATCAGTTCCTCCTTGGAGTCTCTGCCTGCCTGCCTGCCATCAACCTGCTCCTTTTCCCAGCCCTTAGCTTAATAAAAGTTTTCAGTGCAGTTGTTATCAAAAGGATCTACTCATCTTTGTTAACAATAATCTGGATTACATGAAATACAGGCATGTCATTTTGAACTTGAACACAAACAGCTATTACTAACCGATAAGTATTCCCACAGCGCGCTTGACCCATTTCACATTTAGGACCTTAATCTATATGGGCATATTGAGTTTCTCAGCCATCTCAGTGCCAACTTCCATTTCATTCAAGGGAACCATTTTCCCAGAACCTAATTTCACGTCATTTGGATCAAATGCTTTCTAAATGTATTTGGCACTGATGTTTCTTGCTAATGTTTTTGTTTCTTGCTAATGTTTCTGTCATCATTTACTCACCCTAAAGTTGTTCAAACCTGTATACATTTCTTGAACTTTAAGTTCAGCTACCACTGTTGCATAACTGTTTACTATATTTGTTTTTAGGAGTACAGACACACAAGGTGACTTTTGGTTTGGTAAAACACCCACTGTATGCTGGTAGACCACTTCTCCAACAACTTTGCAGAAGTCGCATTACCAAATAGAAGTCCAAAATATTGATCAATCTGTACAAAATGCCAAAGAAAATTGAAGTAGATACCACAGTAGGAACTTTGTTTACCTAACGAGTCTGTGTAACTGCAGAACAACAATAGCACTTGATTTCATATTTGTATGTTTTCATCTTTAAAGAATTGAAGTCTCACATACCAAGCCAGGAATTGCGGAAAAATTGATAGAACATCATTTGACTCATTAGACTGAGCCAGAAGACTGCTCTTTAGGATATCTTTGATCATCTGGAGGGGGGAATGATGTAATATTGAGCAGACTGCAAAAAATGCTGTTCTTAATTAGAATTTTTGTCTTGTTTCTAGTCAAAATATCTTAAAGTTCTTAAATCAAGAAACATTTTCTTGACAAGTACAAATTATTTTCTTGTTTTTCCTTAAAACAAGCAAAATAATCTGCCAATGGGGTAAGCAAAATAATCTTAGTCCAAACTGAAAACAAGATTATATAGCTTATTCTTGGTTTGAAAAAAGATTATTTTGCTTGTTTTAAGGAAAAACATACTTAATTTTGGCTTATTTTTCCTGAAAACAAGAAAATAATTTTTACTTGTCAAGAAAATGCTTCTTGATTTAAGAACTTTAAGATATTTTGACTAGAAACAAGACAAAAACTCTAAGTAAGAACAGCATTTTTTGCAGTGGAGAAATTAACAACTGACAAGTGTACAGTTGAAGTCATATGTTTACATACACTTAAGTTGAAGTCATTAAAACCAATTTTTAAACCACCATAGAGATTATTAACAGAATGTGGGTAGGTAACTCAGTCCATGCTTCCGTGTTTATGTCTGAACACTGACTCATTTCATTAGCCGGCTCCTGCATCAGCATCACACATGTATATCGTGCTGCTCATGTTTTCAATTAGAAGTTCTTCTAATTTCTGTTGACAATAGGAATTTTTGAGGTCCTGTTTCACCACCTGAGCTTTTCAGTAAAACTGTACTTCATAGTCTCTCTAGAATGATTCATGTCAATCCCTGCTTGTTATTTTAGAAACGCTCATTTAATATATAGTACAATTTTCTCTCTGGGTCTCCCTCACGGCGAATGGGACGCATCATGCAACACAACATTGCAATGCTCACTCGCAGTTTCACTACTGACCACATTTGATGCATTTTTACTTGTGAAACAATTATGATATTTTGATAAATCTGCATGTATTTAGTCATTATATGCATCACAATGTGCAGTTCCTTGGAGCCACATTCAGTACAGTTTAGGCTTTTTGAAAATCATTACATGACAAGACATGCAATAAAATGTAACAGTTCAGGAAATAATTTCACTTTCTTTACACCTTGACTCATGAGTTGTAATATCCCCTTTTGGCCAGTGTAGAGAAGAGAGTGTTTTTCCTCTGACATCTGATGTGGTGTTATAGGCTCAAGGCAAAGAGGGGTAACAAATAATGAACACGTGTACAACAAAAAAAGATTTGAAATGTATTTTTTTATTCATTGTTTATATAGCAGATTATCTGAAAGGCTTCAGGGATGGGCATATGACAAAATAACAAACAAAAGCCAGGTCTAATGACTTTTAGAAACTGAAATATTTCTTAACACATTTAAAAACAAAATTCAATAAACTCCCCTCCCTCACCAAACACAGGAGAGATTTTTTATTTATTTATTTTTATTTAACCTTTATTTTACCAGGAGAGAACCTCACTGAGATGAAAAATCTCTTTTACAGGTGTTTCCTGACCAAGATAGGCAGTTTTACAAATACATATATAACAAACAACAATTCAACACAATAAAACATCATGAAAAGTACAACCTTAGAAGCATTTGCAAATCAAATTCATTTTGTAGTGCATGTATAAGTGTTTTAAAATGACTGAAAGATTTAGCCTTAATTTAAATTAAAGAGAGTTCTAGTCTGAAGGTGCAGCATATTCAAAAGCAGTTTTACCTAGATTAGTTCTAGTCAGAGGTACATGGAGATTATAACAAGACTGTGAAAGCAACGAATAGTTACCAACTGCTTTTTGTTGAATCAAACAACAGAGATAAGGTGGTAAAAAACCCAAAGTAACTTTGTAAATCAATAAGTACCAGTGCATTTTCCATTGAACGGCAAGAAAAGACCAGGCAACTCCATTATATAATGCACAATGATGTGTAGGGAATTTACAGTCGTAATAAATCTTAAGGCACAATAATACACAGTATCCAGGGTAGCAAGAAGATACGGAGCATGCTGATACACTACATCCCTGTAGTCAAGAATCAGTAAGAAAGTCACAGACACAAGCTTTTTCCTTGTGTTAAAGACTTTTTTCTAAAATAAAATAAATTAAATTTTGTTTTAAATAATTAATGTGTGAATTAAAATGTAGTGTGTCATCAATTATAATGAGGTATCTATACTCTGACACTAATGTGATCAGTTTCCCTTGCAAAATTCGAAGAGAACATTCAAAACCAGCTTTAAAGTAATATCAAATGCTGAGTTGTTCATTAAAGCTACAGTCTGCGATTTTTGGCCCTCTAGCGGTTAATAAACAGAACTGCATGCGTCTTGCGGAAGAACATTGTAGCCGGACATTGTAACTTTCGCACGTTAAAAAATAAATTCGACCTCACGTTGTGTCAATCACGTTTGCACACTGCCTCCGAAACTTTCATCCGTCAAAAAAATATTCAGATCAGGTTCGATTTTCTGCATTTTTCGCATCTGTGGCACGCATTTTGAGAGAGGTTTAGACAATTCAGAGCCACCGTATGCGAACACAAAAATCCAGAATGCCCTCTGACAAGTTGATTCACGTCGTCTACAGCACAAAGCAGCAGCACTGAATGACAAACAACGTGCGGAATACAAAGATACAGGATATAAAGACAGATTGTGCCAGTAGTAAAGCATCAAACTGAGCCAATGACATCCTGAAGTAAACTTTGAAACGCTCGGGATAATCCCGTGGCTCCTTGATGAGGTGAACTCTCCTTTCTCTCTATGCAATCTCAGGAATTGAATGGACCCAATATTTCCTCTTTCTTTTTCTCTTTTTAAGAAGAGAGGAGACAACTAAATCATGCTCACTGCTTGAAGACATTTCGTATTGTTTTGCCATTTTTTTCGCAACGCATTTATTAATACGCATCGGACTCAGTGTGCAAGGTCTCTGTGCGTGACGAATTTTTAGGATTACGAATACAAAAAAACACATTTCGGACTCAGTGTGCAAAGGCCTTTACTGTGATACTCTGCGGCAGGTCCTACCAGTCCGGCCTGAAATAGTCTGAATATAAACTCTTATTTTAAGTGTACCATAATGATTCAGGGTAAGACAAAAACACGGTTTGGAAAATGGAATCATGTTGTACATTCTTATTATATGCTTTTTGTACATTTTGAACACAAAAAAAGTTACGGACAGCAGCTTTAAGTTTACTCTACACTTTAAATCCAAATGTTTTGTAAGCTTTTTTTCCCAGCACATTAACAGTTAATCAGAAGTTAAATGTTCACACAAACANCTTTTTAAGAAGAGAGGAGACAACTAAATCGTGCTCACTGCTTGAAGACATTTCGTATTGTTTTGCGATTTTTTTCGCAACGCATTTATTAATACGCATCGGACTCAGTGTGCAAGGTCTCTGTGCGTGACGAATTTTTAGGATTACGAATACAAAAAAACAAATTTCGGACTCAGTGTGCAAAGGCCTTTACTGTGATACTCTGCGGCGGGTCCTACCAGTCCGGCCTGAAATAGTCTGAATATAAACTCTTATTTTAAGTGTACCATAATGATTCAGGGTAAGACAAAAACACGGTTTGGAAAATGGAATCATGTTGTACATTCTTATTATATGCTTTTTGTACATTTTGAACACAAAAAAAGTTACGGACAGCAGCTTTAAGTTTACTCTACACTTTAAATCCAAATGTTTTGTAAGCTTTTTTTCCCAGCACATTAACAGTTAATCAGAAGTTAAATGTTCACACAAACATGCTGTGTGGGGAAATTTACCAATAAATGTTTTTTATTGATTTATTAAAAAGTTACTTTATTAAAGATTTATTAAAAAGCTGTTTTTTTTTTTTTTTTTTAAAAAGTAGATTTTCNTAGATTTTCCTCACAGGGTGTCAGTTGTCATTTAATTAAATGTGCAATTTTACTATAATTAAACAGTAAAAGAAATAAGTTTTTATGAGTGGTAACAACAGATTTAATATATTGTGAATATGATGTGAATGACAATATAATTCTATAAGATCTGTTGCAATATATTGAATCGTAACATATTCAACTTGATATGTGTCATATTGAAAGGAAGTGGCTGATACTGTACTCAAAGTCATTTTGGATAAAACTGCCATAGGAAGTAATGTGAAGGCAGATCAGGTCATGGAGGAATCTAAATAGAGCAGGACTTTATGCATTTAGCTACTTGGGATTATTTCAGTCAGGTATGGGTCTTTTGTCTGAAACAGAAATCTGACACAGAGACACTGAGGTGCGGAAATAAAGCCCAAATCCAGCATAAAGAGGTTCTGTGAATGCGGTGTTGAATGTGTGTATGTGTGTAAGTGTGTTTGTGTCAGAAACGCTATAGAAGGACATAGTGCCGGCCGACATGTCTACATACACCCCTACTCTTTTAGAGGAGCCTGAAGGGACACGTGTTTTAGTTTTGTTATTATTGTGGTGGACAGTAAATTTGTCATCAGAGCAGTACAGTCTCCAGGAGTTTTCATTGGATCCAAACTTACAGTCCTCACTTCCTCCTTTCCTGCGGATTCCTTTATACGTCACTGATATATCAGCACATCCACTCCATTCAGCCTCCCAGTAACAGCGTCCAGTCAGACTCTCTCTACACAGAACCTGATGAACCTCATCAAATCTCTCTGGATCATCAGGATATGGCTGTTCCTCTCTCATGTATGTTACCTTTCTGTTCTCCTCAGACAGAGCGAGATAAGTGTGAGCTGTGTTTGGATCCAGTGTGAGATCACAGGCATCTGAGAACAAGAAGAGAGAACATTTTTAACAACAACCTTCTCAAGGTGAGTGTTTAAACCACAAACATCTTTCCAGAAGTATCACCATTTCAAGAAATATACAACAGATATGGTAGAGTGTGTGCTTTCACTAACTAAACTCTTAAAATGTATCGTAGTTATAGCGGTTTATAGAATGTTGTTATATAGCGCAACTCACAGAGGAGTGCATCCAGTCAGTGTTGAACTGACTCTTAGGGTGCTTTCACACTTGGTTCGATTGCCTGGACCGAACCCGAGTTCGATTGCTCCCCCCTCCCCCTGCCCCCACTGGACTGTGTTCACATTATATTATTTGGGTCCGACCCGCGGTTCGTTTACGTCATCAAACCAGCAGCTGTTTACTACGTTGCTTAGTAACGATGGCGCAGGAGAAGGCGGCAAAATGCATAACGTTGCTCTCCTCATTTTTATATTTTTGTTTTTGAACCGTTGGTTTTGTTCATAATGGCTCTTGCGTCTATCTGCCGCGAATGTAGAATGCTGAAGGCGAGCAGAAATTAGAAAAGCTACGCTACAGCTCTCTGTTTGCAGCACGTCAGTCACGCACGTCGGGAAAGTGAGTGAAACATACAAAAACANGCTGTTCCTCTCTCATGTATGTTACCTTTCTGTTCTCCTCAGACAGAGCGAGATAAGTGTGAGCTGTGTTTGGATCCAGTGTGAGATCACAGGCATCTGAGAACAAGAAGAGAGAACATTTTTAACAACAACCTTCTCAAGGTGAGTGTTTAAACCACAAACATCTTTCCAGAAGTATCACCATTTCAAGAAATATACAACAGATATGGTAGAGTGTGTGCTTTCACTAACTAAACTCTTAAAATGTATCGTAGTTATAGCGGTTTATAGAATGTTGTTATATATATATATATATATATAGCGCAACTCACAGAGGAGTGCATCCAGTCAGTGTTGAACTGCTTATATTTGTTCAGAGACAGGACAGCAGCCCCACTGAAACTTTCTCTGAGGCTCCTGGGGAATATGGCATCCGCAGCTGCAGTAACGCTGCTTGGGTTGATTCATATGAGGCCGCTTCAGCACTGGCCTCACGGCCAAGTTCCGAGATGGGTGTGGCAGAGCGACACAAACCTTCAGCCTGTGGTCGGACTCTTAGGGTGCTTTCACACTTGGTTCGATTGCCTGGACCGAACCCGAGTTTGATTGCTCCCCCCTCCCCCTGCCCCCACTGGACTGTGTTCACATTATATTATTTGGGTCCGACCCGCGGTTCGTTTACGTCATCAAACCAGCAGCTGTTTACTACGTTGCTTAGTAACGATGGCGCAGGAGAAGGCGGCAAAATGCATAACGTTGCTCTCCTCATTTTTATATTTTTGTTTTTGAACCGTTGGTTTTGTTCATAACGGCTCTTGCGTCTATCTGCCGCGAATGTAGAATGCTGAAGGCGAGCAGAAATTAGAAAAGCTACGCTACAGCTCTCTGTTTGCAGCACGTCAGTCACGCACGTCGGGAAAGTGAGTGAAACATACAAAAACACACATTTTTATCAAATAATACGGCATTATGATGTGAAAGCACCCTTAGTTTCCCTTTTTGCTTCTCCGGACTCGACCCATTGCCAGTTGTTTTACTCCCTGACAGAGGGGACCCTCGGCACAGATGCACAGGCACACAGCACGCCCCGGGGCCTATGCAAGTATGCATTTCCCCCAGTGAGCCTTCTTGCACAGACACTGCGCAAAGTCAGGAAGGGCGATGAGCAGGTCTTGTTAGTTGTACTATACTGGCCCAAACAGACCTGGTTCCCAGAACTCATGCACCTCGTGACAGCCCCTCCCTGGCCCATTCCTCTGAGGAAGGACCTGCTTTTTCAGAGACGGGGCACCCTATGGCACCCTCATCCAGACCTCTGGTAACTCCATGTCTGGTCCCTGGAGGCAGTCGTGGCCTAATGGATAGAGAGTCGGACTTGTAACCCAAAGGTCATGGGTTCGAATCTCAGGTCCGGCAGGGATTGTTGGTGAGGGGAGTGAATAACCAGCGCTCTTCCCACCTTCAATACCACGACTGAGGTGAGACCCTTGAGCAAGGCACTGTTCCCCCAGCTGCTCCCCGGGCGCCGCAGCAATGGCTGCCCACTGCTCCGGGTGTGTGTTCACGGTGTGTGTGTTCACTGCTGTGTGTGTGCACTTGGATGGGTTAAATGCAGAGCACAAATTCCGAGTATGGGTCACCATACTTGGCCACATGTCACTTCACTTTCACTTTTTCATTAATAGCGGTTCACTTCCGCAATTTGGTACGTTTGCATTCATATCAGAAGCGAACCGTACCGGAGTTCACTTGAACCGCACCCCAGACCACCCTATTTAAGTGAACTCGGGTACGGTTCGCGGGTGCACACCCGAGTTCAGAAGACAGTGTTCACATCATCCAAACGTACCGAACTCTGACGTCAATCGAACCCGGGTGCGCACCAAAAGTGCTGATGTGAAAGCACCCTTAGTTTCTACGGGCGGGAGTCCCCCTAGAACAATGCTGTGGTATTCACGGATACCTCTACCACGGGCTGGGGGGCCACGTACGACAGGCATGCAGTGTCAGGTCTGTGGACGGGGCATAAACTGCATTGGCACATCAACTGCCTCGAGTTGCTAGCAGTACGTCTTGCGCTGGCCACCTCAAAAGGCCACTAAATGGCAAGCACTTGCTGGTCCGTGAGGACAACACTGCGACCATTGCATACATCAACTGCCAAGGTGGTCTACACTCCCACCGCATGTTGCAACTTGCCCACCATCTCCTTCTCTGAAGTCAGAAGCATCTGAGGTCACTTTGTGCCATTCACATCCCTGGCGTGCTCAATTGTGCAGCCAACAAGCTATCACGACAGCCTGCCCTAGGTGGTCCAGCTGATATGGGACCTCTTCGGGCACAGGTACCACAGGCCGCACAGGTAGACCTTTTTGCTTCTCCGGACTCGACCCATTGCCAGTTGTTTTACTCCCTGACAGAGGGGACCCTCGGCACAGATGCACAGGCACACAGCACGCCCCGGGGCCTATGCAAGTATGCATTTCCCCCAGTGAGCCTTCTTGCACAGACACTGCGCAAAGTCAGGAAGGGCGATGAGCAGGTCTTGTTAGTTGTACTATACTGGCCCAAACAGACCTGGTTCCCAGAACTCATGCACCTCGTGACAGCCCCTCCCTGGCCCATTCCTCTGAGGAAGGACCTGCTTTTTCAGAGACGGGGCACCCTATGGCACCCTCATCCAGACCTCTGGTAACTCCATGTCTGGTCCCTGGACGGGACATGGATGTTCTAGGTTACCTACCCCAATCAGTGGTAGACACCATCACTTCCGCTAGAGCCCCCCTACGTGGCGCCTCTATGCTTTAAAGTGGAGCCTGTTTGTTGAATGGTGTTCTTCCCACTGTCTGGTCAGAGTCATGCTTTTCTTCCTGCAACAGGGGTTGGAGAAAAGTCTGTCTCCATCCACCCTGAAAGTGTATGTTGCCGCACATCACAATGCAGTAAATGGTAAGTCTCTTGGTAAGCACGACCTGGTCGTCAGGTTCCTCAGAGGGGCGAGGAGGTTGAACCCTCCTCGTCCTACCTCGGCACCTTCTTGGGACCTGTCTTTGGTGCTCGCGGCACTGCAGAGACCTCCCTTTGAACCTTTGCATTCAGCTGAGTTGAAAATACTGTCACTAAAGACAGTTCTCCTGATCACATTGGCTTACATCAAGAGGGTAGGGGACCTGCAAGCATTTTTGGTCGACTAATCGTGCCTAGAATTCTGGATGGCCAACTCTCACGTTGTCCTGAGACTTAAATGTGAATAAAAGACTACATTCAATCTCTTCATCATATAAAGCGATCATGTCTCTTCAGAAAATTTGGACTAAACCGCTCAATTCATATGAATTATTTTTAGGATCTCTTTATGAACCTTTTGAAGCATCAAAGTGGTAGTTGCGTAGACTGTCAATGGAGGGACAGAAAGCTCTTAGATAAAAAAAAAAAAAAAAAGATCTTCATTTGTGTTCCGAAGTTGAACGAAAGTCTTACAGGTTTGGAACGACACAAGGGTGAGTAAATAATGATAGAATTTCCATATTTATTGCAATTGCTATTGTCTGTGTGTGTAGACCTACATTTTTTTGGTCCTGATGTAATCCTAATCTCTCCTCCATGATCTATACTGAAAAAAACAAAAACAAGCACAGACATGTCACATTCTGTTCATATCATACAACATTAATGAATTTGTAAACAAATTATTCGCATACATAACACAGAAAGAATTTTTCCTGGTTTAAGTGGTGCTACATGGTGGTCCCCCGACTCTTTGCACACACAGTTTTCTCTGCTCATTGAGACACAGCCCTGCTCACACCAGTTGAACACTGCATAAAAGCATAAGATTCTCTCCTCTTCTTTCAAATTTACTCTTCATTTAAAATAAAATGTCCCACTTTATATTAAGTGTCTTTAACTACTACATACTAACATTTAAAGGTGCAGTAAGTAGTATTTGAACTACGCTGTTGGACATTGTTGATATTTGAAATCAACCCAAACAAACCCACCCCTCTCTTCATTGCTTCGCCTCCAAATTTTTAAGCACCCTGCTCTGAGTCGGTCTCGAACCCTGGCCTAATTGCTGCTGGCATGCGAGGCGAATGCACTACCAATGATGCTAAACATTTCATTCCCAAGCAGTTGTCAGTGCGCAGTGGTTTACCTGCACAACTCTCACTATCTGGCCTCTGTTACACACTCAATATGAGAGTGGAGGTCTGTTTATTTTTACACTTCACAAAAAATAAAGTGCAGTTGATGAATGAACGACAAGGAAGCACAAAAAATTTACATTCAGTACACAAGAGTAAATACAAAGTGTTCGTTGTAAGTCGCAAACAGCACAGCAGCTATAAAACATTAACCATTAAAACAAAACCACAACTAACGGCACCTCAGTTTTTAAACGCAGGCTACTGCATACACACTCACCGAATCATTAACTAAACAAACAGTTTAAGTAAATAAGCCAAAGCACAATACGAAATAACTTTAACTTATTAAATAAACACATAGGACTTACAAAGTAGACTATATACTTTAAACAAATTAAATACAAAACGAAATAAATAAAATAAATAGAATGCCTTGCTTAACTGGCTATTGCAAAAAATAAAATTAATAATACTAATAAAAAAATAAAAAAATAACGTAGCCTACTTAAACAAACGAATGATCACTGGGCCTTGCATTGCTTACTCCATAGCCTATGACTATGAAGGAAAAGTATATTGCTGACTGACTGCGGTCGCAGACTTGTGCGACTTTCTTCCATGATCCGCCCACACACACTGAATGCCCTCTCTGACGGTGCACTTGACTAGATCATGCGAGAATGCTCAAAATAACACGCGCGAATTTTAAGAATTGTTTCCAAGTGTCTGACTTGTCTTGCTTTGCTTTTGTCAAGTAAAGAGCTTTAATTTTCTTCTCAACTTCATTTGCTGACTCCATTTCTATTACACGCCAAATCCCACCATTCCCCGCGGGTCTCCCGCAAAGTTTTCTGACCGCCCTTTCCCGCCCGCAGCAAAGGTAAAACCGCCCGCTCCCGCGAGATTTGCGTTGGGTCCCGCGGGAGCCCAAACCCAATGCAGCCCTCTAGGGTGTACTCACTTCTGTGAGATACTGTGTATATATATATATATATATA
>RJVU01071064.1:674215-705572 GCA_003731715.1 Anabarilius grahami
AAGGTTGTTGAATACACACCCACATAACAAATCTTTTAATGTCTGAAAGATGATTTACATTTATGCATTTAGCAGATGCTTTTATCCAAAGCCACTGATGCTGCAAGGTATATACTGTAAGTAAGGTCACTTTTAAATCCATACATGCAAAAGATACCATGACGTACAATGAGCATTATTTTAAAATCATGTTAATGGGAAGTACAAATAAAAAAGTTTGTTGTTAGTTCATACTCCATGAATTAATGAGAACAAATACTTCAATGTTTACATTTTGGAAATATGATAATAAATATGTAACCATGCTCTGACCTTTGTGTAGATACAGTAAAAAGATGGCCATGGCATGACTGTTTGCATTTGTACGAACACTTTAACACTTTACAATGAGTCCATTTGTAACATTAATAAAATGTAAAAATGTATTAGTAAATGTTGAAATTAACAATGAACAATAATTGTATTAACCTTAGTTAAAGTCTCTATCTCTTAACATTAGTTAATTCACTATGGACTAACATGAATGATCAATGTATAATATATTAAAGGGGTCATGAATTTAAAAAAAACTAAAAAACTTTTCCTTGAGTGTATTTGATATATAAGAGGTCATCATATTATTAGGATATCCTGTAGGTTTCAGAACTGAAAACTTCCTTGTTAATCCAATGAAAGCTTTTATTGACACCAGGCCCAGCAAACGACTCGTCCCGGAATGTGCCTATCATAGATAGGTGAAACTTCATTGCAACGTTAGCCCCACCCACCGTCGTGTTAGTGAGATGAGGAGGAGAGAAGAGCGATACAGGACTAAAATAAAATTACCTTTCAAAAGGATCCTAATGCTAGGAATATGGTTATTTATTTTCAACAATGTGAATGTCTGTTGAGCTTAACTTATTTCTATTCGGTACATTTCACTGTGGATTCTTTGGTAAATCAATTGCATTTCGGCTCAGGCTTTGCAAACAACCTTTTTTTACTAAATGGACTTGACAGTAATGCAACAACGTGTCAGTAACTGTTAATTCTAATGCCTGATCTGATATTAATGATTCATGTACAGTCACATGTTCTTTGTGTCAATAAATCAAACCAGTGACTAAACGCTTGCATTGTTTCTCTTAAGCCGCGCACACACTTAACGATTGTAAGGCCGATAATGAATGTAAATTGATACTTATGACTGATCGCGCTCAAACGCGTCCAGTCGCGTTCAGTCTGCGATTACAGTCGGTGTTCAAATTCCATGTGTAAGTATTTAAATCTGCTTCAGTCGCAGGAAACAATCAGTATGTGTGTTCAGTTCAGTCTTAGAATGTTTCAGCTAATCGTTAGGTGTGTCCCCGGCTTTATAGTATGAAAATAATCTGTTATTAAAACTGTGATTAAATTATATATAGGAAGCGATCAAAGAGCGCTCCCTTTACAATTGCTGGAGCTGTCAATCAAACAGCGTGACAAATAAGATAAATCTGGAAATTGTAAAGCATCGTGTTCTCAAACTTTTAAGAACAGTAAACCATGCTTGCATTTTTTGGGACTTTTGATCAAAACCTAGTGGGTTACTTGGTGGACATTTGAACATTCTAAAGGCCGATTTATACTTCTGCGTCGACTGTACGCCAATAACCAAGGCGTAGGCTGTGTGTAGCACACGTAGCCTGACGTGCACCTCTCCAAAAAACTACGCGGACCGCAAGTGCTGCGATTGGTCTGCTAGAACCCCTCCCTCAGGTAAAAAAACAAAACAAAAAAAAACTGGTGTGTGGAGTGGAGTGAGTGTTTTAAACTTCCATAGAAATGAAAAAATGCTCAGGTCACTCGCTTTGCTTTGTTTCAGGGGACACACGCACTGTCAAGCTGCAACACTGCTAAAGCTTCTGACAATGTACATGACAAGCAACTTCTTCTTTGGCTTTTGCCTTGATACTCAACATGACTGCGGACACTGCCTGTATGTCTGCATGTTGCCTGACAAACCTTCCACTATCATTATTGTGTTGCATTGCTACATTTAAAATGAAAACATTAACACAAATTAATTATTTGTTTTCAATGCTTCCAATAACACCGATAAATTTAGTTTCCCACTTCTATTGGAAAGACAAAACTCCAAAAATGTCATTGACAAAATTACAAGAGACAAAACTTTCAATTTGACTTCTTAGCAACTCAATTACAATATTTAGTTCACAAAAACAACTTAAGTAACTCATGGATAGATCTGGAACAAAATCCATGCAAAAACACCTCAGTCGCAGATCTTGCTTTCCTGCCAGCTTCAATTAAGAAAATGAATTACTTCAAGAATACTACAATTGTAAAAATCATACCGTATATATTGTATTGTTATATATTATGTTGACAACTCATCAATTAAATATTTACCATCTTATATTCTGCATAATTAGATGTTTTTAAATAAACACTGACAAAAACTATACAAGTTTTAGGGCTGGACAATATGACGATAGGCTATATATAACATTGATAAGTGATTACTCGGATTTAAACCTTATTTAAACATTCTGCATAATTGTGTGTTTTTAAATAAACAACACTGACCAAAACTATACTATAAAACTATATATGTTTTAGGGCTGGACAATATGACGATATAACATTGATATAAGTGATTACACGGATTTAAACATATTGTAGTTATATAAAATATTCACAGGCAGATTTGCTTGATGTATTTCCCCGCCGTCGAAATCAGGCACATATAAATGTCAGGAAACACGACTCCTGGCTGCATGTCAATATCCATGGATTAGGTTTATTTGACAAGTTGTAAGGAACACATTCATTTCCAACCTTTAGTGTAATTCGTTTGTTTTACTCGCGTTTTTGCAGTTTCCTCCATTAAATCCAGTCAAGCAGCAGGTTCTTTTGCCACTCAGCAAATTAACAAGACACACCTGAACTCAAACACTAATCAAATCAGTTACCAAGGATACAAACAAGTGGCGGAAAACACTGAACAAAGGAGAACATGTGACTAATGGAAAACAAACTCTAGACATGTACAACTGAACAGAAAAATACACAACTCAAACGTGACACATTTCAAAATAACCAATTTATATCCTTTAACACACTGGTCCAGAAGTACCGTCTTTGGGGAGAACAGTATCTCCAGTATCAACAAATCAAATCCATAATCAAATCCAGGACTGCGTGCAGCCCCGACAAAACTTTGCAAAACATTTTTTAAACGGAAACGGTGGTGCGTTGAACACCCTGTTCTGATGACGCAAGAGTTGCAACTATGGCAGCTGAGAAGGCCATTCTTTGAGTTCTTTTTGAAGAATTTTCGGAGTCTGATGAAGTCGGTATAAATATGTGTTTAATACTGCAAAATACGCTCAACGTTACAGTCACTGCCCTTGCCGTCCAGAATACAAGAGAACATCCCAATCGAGTGAAGGGATTTGTGGAAACTTCGAATTATTGTGATCCAACATTTGCCTCACATTTCAGCATGAAAAGAAACATTTCAGATGGAGGATAATCCACTTCTTACCTCTGAGACTGTGTTATGATCTATATGACCTTATTATTTTTATTGTGAGTATTAGGCTTATCATTATTGCTGATCATTGTTGTTGTGCTATGATATTGTAATATTTACCATTATATAATCAGAGAAGAATAGAAAAGTTTATTAAAGTCACTCACAATACAATAGCAAAACATATATGTATAGTACTTTTATGTTACATTCATACCCATTGTGGGAGCCGTCTCTTTAATACCGCGTGGTTTATATACATGTTGCTGATTGGGCTGACATTTCTGACACACCCACCAAACAAGAGAAAACATATCTCAAACCCATTGCACACCGTTTCCAGGAAAGATGTCGTTCAACCCGGAAACCGTAGCAAAACGTTGTGCACCGGTTTGAGCTTGAACGTGCCCCAGGATTAATATAATAAATAACCCACTAAATCCCTCTCAGTTGATGGAAGAGATAATGAAAATCACTCATTCTAAAAAATTCATATCCAAACTTCATAAACATATCAAATACCAATACAACAATGATTCTACCAATGGCTAAATGGGAAAATTA
The DNA here is from genome assembly GCA_003731715.1 of Anabarilius grahami. Classification (NCBI taxonomy): domain Eukaryota; kingdom Metazoa; phylum Chordata; class Actinopteri; order Cypriniformes; family Xenocyprididae; genus Anabarilius; species Anabarilius grahami. Next base: position 678,297 of record RJVU01071064.1, read on the forward strand.
CTTGACATGGGGGTGAGTAAATTTATCAGGAAAAGTGTATTTAAAAGTGAACTAATCCTTTATCAGCTGCGAGTCAATCGAGTTTCATTAGTGCAGAAGAAGCAATCTTCTTTCTGTGATGATGAATGATTATAATTTGTGTAAAATCGTATTTTTCCAACCCTAGCTGTCCTTCTAAAATTATGAAGCATCAAACTACAACAATCTTTTGGAAACGGGGTGTTTTGTTACAATAAACAGCGCTTCATCTTATTTTCAACTTGATTTGAATGATGCGCCCAACAGAACGAGCTGAAAGAAAACGAAATTGTGTCATTTTGTTTGTAAACAATAAATTCATCTATCGCATATGGTGGCGCGCGATATGAGACAGAAATGTATTAATAAGGAATCGGATTAAAAGCAGATCTGAGTATTTTAAATGCATTACTTGAAAAACGTTATTAATTAATTGTGCCTGATTCCTCAGCAAAATCTTGATCGACTTTGATAGTAAAACATACCCACATATATGACATCTATAACGTGATGTTGTCATATAGGCTAATCGACTTTAGATGTGTGTATGAGAAGCACTGACTTACCAATGAGAATGTTGTAACTTTTAAGCTTTGGTTTACAGCAGTGTGAAATGGCGCCTTTTCAGAAGCTGAATTCAAATGTCTTGGTTTCGATTTCTGTCTTTTGTGTTTTGGTGCATTTCATTCTGTGTGCATATTGCCACCTACTGTGCTGGTGTGTAATCATGGTTTAAAATCCATTTCTGTTCTTTGTTCCCCTTTTTCTACTTTTTTCCTTAAAAACAAACTTGTAAATTGACACTGTAAAAGAACCCAAACCTATAAGAGTTTCTTCTGTGCCTGAAGCAAATCCTCCTTCAACGTTTTCTGTCTTGAATGCATCCACAACATCTGGCTCAGAGAAGATTAATTCAGTTCCAAACACTGTACAATGTACAACTGCTTTAATAGCAGAAGAGTGTCAGGAAAAAGAGTGTCCTAGAAATAAAAACTCTGCAAAGCCTCCCCTGAGACCCAACAAGCTGCACGTTTTTATGCATTTATGCCAGTACATAACCAGAATAATAATAACAGTTTAACATTGGTGGGCAATTTTAATGTTGGTAAAAAAAATCTTTTACGTTCAGATGTTCATATTCATCCATTTATGCTCGCTTAATCATATATTGGTTAATATATTGTCTAGAACACACTTAAACACCATGTATGTGTATGTTTTTATCTTTATATGAGATATATATACTGTAATTGTCACGCTGGGTTGCAGGAAGGGAAACACAGACGAAGAGAATCAATTCAAAATACTGGTTTAATGAATAATCCAACAGGAAGACTGGCAGTCAGGTGCAACACAACATAATCGGACGGTGGACAGACAAAGACTGAGTGAACGGGAGGAACTAAATAGCAAACATAACAAGGGTAATTAATGGGACACAGGTGATACAAATTAACCAATGATGACGGTAACAGATTATGGCGGGAAACTGAACAAGGAACATGTGACAAAGGAAAGCAAACTGAAGTCCTTATGAACAGAAACTGAAACTAAACAGACTGTGACAGTAATCATGAATAACATGACATTTAGAAACTGTATTTGAAATTGAGGATAAATAAATAAATACTGATACAAAAGACATTGAATGTATTTTTTCTATAATTTCAATGATTTTAATTGAAATGCACACAGAGTTGCGCTGTTCAGTATGGGTTCATGTTGAAGAGCCTCTAATAAAGTAATTTATTCATATAATATTCTCTCTTAAAATTTAAAGGGTTAGTTCACCCAAAAATGAAAATTATGTCATTAATGACTCTCCCGCATGTCGTTCCAAACCCGTAAGACCTCCGTTCATCTTCAGAACACAGTTTAAGATATTTCAGATTTAGTCCGAGAGCTTTCTGTCCCTCCATTGAAAGTGTTTGTACGGTGCACTGTCCATGTCCAGAAAGATAATAAAAACATCATCAAAGTAGTCCATGTGACATCAGTGGGTTAGTTAGAATTTTTTGAAGCATCGAAAATACATTTTGGTCCAAAAATAACAAAAACTACGAGTTTATTCAGCATTGTCTTCTCTTCCGGGTCTGTTGACAATCCGCGTTCACGACTCCGCAGTGACGCTGCTGACGTGTTATCCGGTGCGCCCGAGCTTCGGGTTCAAATAAATATGGCTGAGCAAAAATTCAAGCCTGGTATTGACCCTCTCTGTGATCGATGCCATCAGGCCCCTGCAGATTTAATACATATGTTTTGGTTATGTCCATCCATAACTTCTTTTTGGCTGTCAATATTCAATTGTTTTTCTTTAGTGACAAAGAAACAGATCGAACCTTGTCCTTTGGTTGCGCTTTTTGGACTTCCTTCAAAGGTCGCTGGTTTGCCCGGAAATACTGCAAAGGCTTTTGCTTTCTTAACATTATTAGCTAGACGGCGCATTCTCCTGCTGTGGAAACAAAAACTCCCTCCATCTTTTGATGATTGGCTGAGAGATGCTATGAACTTCATTCATTTGGAAAAAATCAGGTATACATTAAAAGGGCAACACTGGTGTATTTTCTGAGATCTGGGATCCCTTCATCATTTATTTTTCTGAATATGTCAGTGCTTCTTGTGTGTCAACCTAAGCATTAATGTTATTATGATTGTGGCTTGAATCTGATCATGAGTGTGGATAATTTTATTTATTTATTTAATTTTATTTATTTTGTTTATATTAATTTATTTATTATTATATATATATATTTTTTTTTTTTCTATTTTTCTATTATTATTATTATTATTATTTTATATATTTGTTTCCTCTGGGGGGTGGGATGGTAAAATATTTTTTCATAATTCTTCTGTACTTGCATTGTTATTATTGTAAAAGTTCAATAAACAGATTTATAAAAAAAAATAAATAAATAAATAAAAATATGGCTGAGCAAAAAAATGCAAGTCTTCCTCTGTGTCGAAATCCTTAGACATGTTTGCGAAGGTTGTTTTGTGTACAGCGTGCGTCTCCCTCAGACTGTAAACGAAGCTCGGCCGCACCAGATAACACGTCAGCAGCGTCACTGCGGAGTCGTGAACGCGGATTGACAACAGACCCGGAAGAGAAGACAATGCTAAATAAAGTCGTAGTTTTTGTCATTTTTGGACCAAAATGTATTTTCGATGCTTCAAAAACTTCTAACTAACCCACTGATGTCACATGGACTACTTTGATGATGTTTTTATTATCTTTCTGGACATGGACAGTGCACCGTACAAACACTTTCAATGGAGGGACAGAAAGCTCTCGGACTAAATCTGAAATATCTTAAACTGTGTTCCGAAGATGAATGAAGGTCTTACGGGTTTGGAACAACATGAGGGTGAGTCATTAATGACGTAATTTTCATTTTTGGGTGAACTAACCCTTTAAGCGAGTATACATCATATGTGTCTAAAGAATTAAAGTCCTTTAGCTTATTGATGCATTTCAGTCAGTCAGTTAGGCAGCAGAGCGCAGGTTCAGCCTCCAGAATAAAATTAAAACTGCCACAATAAGATGTCTGACTGAGAGAAAGACGGAAAGTCATTATTAGATTACGCACAGGTGTGCACCCAGTCCATGTTATAATAATACAATTATAATAATAACTTACATAATTATGTTTCTACTCAAATTTGTTGTGTTTTTTTAATAAAAATAATAGTGGCTGTCAAAAAAGTTGATGGAATTATTCAAACATGCATTAAAAATTGAAGAACAATATCAATATCATGAATATGGTGCATATATTTAGCAGAATGCTCCTCTCTAGAGTTATTTTTCTAGCTGGCTATTAAATGTAACATTATGTGACATTGCCAATTAAATGTTCTCTTCATTCACCAACTGAAACAGCATAGACCAAAAGATCGATTCTTGAGATTTAAGAATCGATATTGGTTCATAAAAATGAGAATTGATTAAAATAAATATTTTTGCCCAGCCCTACACTCTAAAAAATGCTGGGTTAAAAACAACCCAAGTTGGGTTAAAAATGGACAAACCCAGCGATTGGGTTGTTTTGACCCAGCAGTTGGGTTAAATGTTTGCCCAACCAGCTGGGTAGTTTTATTTAACCCAACAATTGTTTACAAATGACTATATGTCTGGCTTAAAATGAACCCAAAATAGGTTGGAAATTAAAAATCAGACTCATAATTACTAGAGGCAACAATAATAATCAAAAAGATGAGCATTTATTAATAAGCAATTTAATAAATGTTTATTGTTTAAATATTATTCAAAAAAAGTATTAATAAATGTTTGTTTATTAAATATATTAATAAATGTTAATTTCCAACATATTTTGGGTTCATTTTAAGCAAGAAATACAGTAATTTTTAAACAATATTTGGGTTAAATAAAACTACCCAGCAGGTTGGGCAAACATTTAACCCAGCCGCTGGGTTAAAACAACCCAATCGCTGGGTTTGTCCATTTTCAACCCAACTTGGGTTGTTTTTAACCCAGCATTTTTTAGAGTGTAACATTGTCCATATTTGTTTTTTCAGGAACAAAGGTTGTGATTTAGTGGCCTCTGCTGTCACTGCGGGGAAAAACAAACATTCATCTGCTTTGTATGGTGTTGAACATGAAAAATGACTCTGTTCATCTGTGTTCTTCATAAATATATAAATGCATAATCTAGCCTACATGCTCATAGTGTAAATTCATGATTAAAAATGAGAATGAAAACAAAAGCTATTAATGTCAGGCTATGGAAAAGCATGGTGTAAACAGGAACACGATGACAAACGTAACCAAACTTAGCGTATGTTAACGAGAACCGAAGAGGAACTTAAATACACAGTGATGATGATCATATTAATGAACACTCATTTGGCTTGGGAGCCTAATGGTAAAACTGAGAATGGCAGGGAAAATCATGGAAATAGACACTTGGTATCTTACAAGATATTTCTGAGCACTGCATGATCCAGCAGGCCAATAAGACTCTATCCTGAGTATGAACAGATGAACAGAAGATACAGGGTTTCATTATGTAGACATAATCAATATAAACATTTGTTTCCACTGTCAGTTAAATTGTTCAATGAGCAACTCCAGTTGTAATAATTGCGTGTGTGTTTTTTCTTTGAAGTAATTTATGAATTAAAATGGTTTTTGATAGGTTTTTATGATATTGATTTTTAATTTATAAATATGTATGCAGTGTGTAAGTGAAGAGTGACTTTGTGATCAGTACCAAATGAAGCTCCATCTGAAAGCACTGCATTTGAAAAAGCAACACGTCAAACATAGAAACGCAAACGTTAATGAACCTCTTGTCTGACAAAAGGACATTTAATAACGTGTTTTACGCACTTCATAACGTCAGTTGAGTGTTTGAAATAGCATTTTGATTAGCATTGCATTTTAAATGTACTTTATTATTATGGAAATACCCGAGAAGGCTTGAAGAACACAGATAAACCATATACTGTCGTAGTCGTGTGTTTATTATATTCATGTTTAATCAATCAAAGCATTTCTATCTTATTTTTATTGAGTCACAGTGACAGTATAGGGGTTTTTCTTGAACAACGTGCGTTATATTGTGGTACTTCTGCTGGACGTATTGGGAGTATCTGCTGGAGGCAGAAACTCACTCAATCCTATTCTGGATAAAAATAGAAAAAATACTACTTCTCTCTAAAGACCTTTGAGGGAAACATATAATCAATGTGTTTTTCTCCAGTGTACAGGTTTTTTTTTTTTTTCAACAGTGGATGCATAAGAGGCACATATTTCATATTAAATACATGGACTCCATTTTTTTTTATCCTCGTGACAAAAATAAACTATTCACAGATTTTACCATAATAATATAATAATAAATCCTTTCTAATTAATTATAGTCATAGCCTACTTGCATGTTAACAGGCAACCCCGCATCTTTCCTGTAGCTCAGTGGTTAGAGCGTGGCACTAGCAATGCCAAGGTCATGGGTTCGATCCCAGGGATTGCACATACTCCGATACAAATGTATAGTGTAATGCAATGTAAGTCGCTTTGGATAAAAGCGTCTGCCAAATGCGTAAATGTAAACCCCGCATTTTTCAGTTTTCTGTAAAATAAAAATATTGTTGTTGAATTATTACAGTTATATTTATCCTTAAATACTCTATTTTTTTTTAAATAATGGACGTTATTACAATAGTAATATCTTTTATTTGTTTTAATATTTTTATTTACCAATAATGATAATAATAATAGTTTTATTAATATATTAGCACAAAATTTGGGGCCAAATTGTACAGCCCTACAAACAAGCAAAACAAGCCTGCTATTGTTTTTATAAATCGCATATCGCAATTTTAACCAGAAAAATCACAATCAGATTTTTCTTTAAATCGTGCAGCCCTATACAAACTAGGCTAAAATTGAACCCCACCAGACCAGAGTCACAGCTAAGTGCAGCAGATTTCACTTTTCATTTGAGTAAGGAGAAGACTGACAGGACGAGGGTGGAGGATTTGCTGATCCCGAGCGTCACTGACAAACATCTAATCTTGTAAAATGTGTGGTCAGTACCGCCTCTTCCTTTACGCAAAGTACGTGTGACCACATTCGAAAGCAATTTCAGTACCCCGTGTGTCAAAAGAAGCATGTCTGAATTCACAGCCATAGCCCCGGCCCCACAACTCAGTGGCCATTTTAAAAGACAAAACTGTTAACCAGTGCATCCTCTAACTAAAGCTGAATCAAATAATGCGTAATATTCATTTCTTTCAGTCTAAGTTGTTTTATTTAAAATCTTTCATTTACATCATGGCATTTCACAGAAAGACAGAAGATTAACTAATACATCAATATATGAAATGGTGCAAGCCTCCGAACAATCAAAATTAGAGGCCGTCTACAACTATCACTCAATATTTTACATTTTATATGGAATATTATGAATCTCTAGCAAAGGAGGTGGTCATGTGTGGCATTCCATATGTACGACAAAAGAAAGTAAATAGCTTCAAGGCAAAGTATAAAGAGGTGAAAAATGCAAATAAAAGAAATTATCATGAAGGTGGACAGTCAGATTTGGTCAACAGTCAAGCAGCAGCGTCTTCAGTCTCAATTTTACACAGAAACGTATTTTCAGCCATTTAAAACTCTTTCCACACAACAAACAGTAATAGGGTCTCACATCCGCATTACTTTTTAGGTGTGTCTGTAAGTGTGATGATGGCAAAAGCCTTTTTTTTATCCTCATACTGATCCTCACATTTAAACTGTCTTTGCCCAGAGTGAAGGCGCATGTGGTTTTTTAAACTAATCGTTTTCGTAAACACCATGCCACATTCAGAACACTGAAGTTTCTTCCCAGAGTGAGTCTGCATATGGCGTTTCAGGTCTCTGTGATACGTGAAACTCTTCTCACACTGAACACATGTGAAAGGCTTCTCTCCAGTGTGAAGCCTCATGTGGACCTCGAGGTTTCCATTTTGAGCGAAACCCTTCCCACAGTAATTGCAGCTGTAAGGCTTCTCTCCAGTGTGAACTCTCATGTGAACCTCAAGGTTTCCTTTATATGAATAAGTCTTTCCACACTCTTGGCATGTGAAAGGTTTCTCTCCTTTGTGAATTCTCATATGGACCTTGAGGTTTTGTTTTTGACTGAAACTTTTCCCACACTCTTGGCATGCGAAAGGCTTTTCTCCAGTGTGACTTCTCATGTGGGCTTCAAAGTTTCGTTTATGATCGCAACTCCTTCCGCATTGACTGCAGATGTAATGCTTTCTAGATCTGGTCTTCTGGGCTCCTGTTTGGGAGCAAGTCATTTCAGTCGGTGTGGATTTTTCTCCAATCGTGAGATCATGTTTCTCATCTTTCACTTCCACGTTATTCGGTTCTTGACTCTCCTCTTTCAGCGGCATCAGGTCTAAAGCGAAAAAATACAAATATAAGTTAACACCAGTTTAATGGCAAAAGCAAGAGACATCAAAAACAACATAAAGCATAAAAACCAACAGCAAGTATAATATATACACTACGCTACTGAGAGAGGTGTTACACAGCTTGACCCAAGAAAATGGTTTATTAAAGACAAATCAGCAATTCATGTCTAAAATATTAGAAATATAGTGTCCTCTCAACTATGTTTAGTTTTGCACAGAAATAGTATTTCAGTCAGGATATAAACCCCACTGAAGCACAGTGTCTCTTCTACTGCATTTAGGTCTTTTGACAACACAACAATAATGTAAGAATAATGTTAGCAGTATCCGACATCTATCATTTTCTGTGTGTAAATTAACAGACGTCTCTTCTGACATGGAGTGCCACAGGGCTCAGTATTAGGTCCTCTGATTTTCTCCTTATATATGCCTTCTCTGAGGGACATTATTATTTGATTTTATTGTTATATCGATGACACTTTTTTATATTTCCTCACAACTGGAAAAAACTGCACAACTCTACAAGTTAAAGGATTAGCTCACTTTCAAATTAAAATTTTCTGATAATTTACTCACCCTCCATGTCATCCAAGATGTTCATGTCTTTCTTTCGTCAGTCGAAAAGAAATGAAGGTTTTTGATGAAAACATTCCAGGATTTTTCTCCTTATAGTGGACTTCACTGGCCTCCAGATGGTTGAAGGTCAAAATGTCAGTTTCAGTGCAGCTTCAAAGAGCTTTAAATGATACCAGACGAGGAATAAGGGTCTTATCTAGAGAAACCATCACTCATTTTCTAAAAAAACAAAACAAAAAAACAAATTATATAATTTTTAACAATAAACGCTCATCTTGAACTAGCTCTCTTCTTCTCTATTTGAATTCCGGCAGTGTAGACTAAGTGTATTACTGCCCTCCACAGGTCAAAGTTTGAACTAGGGCTGTCAAACGATTAATCGTGATTAATCGCATACAAAATAAAAGTTTGAGTTTGCCTAATATATGTGCAGTACTGTGTGTAATTAATATGTATATATATATACACACAAATAAATGTATATGTTTAAGATAAATATGTTGTTTATGTACAAAATATTTTTATTTATATATAATATAAATGATATAAAAATATAAATAAATAGATATACTTGTAAATATTTCTCAAATATATATATGAATATGTTTGTATTTATATATACACATAATAATTACACAAAGTACACCCACATATATTAGGCTAACTTATTTTGTATGCGATTAATCACGATTAATCGTTTGACAGCCCTAGTTTGAACTAATTGTTATATACTTGCATTAGCATATTGTATATGACAATTTAGTTCAAACTTTGACCTGTGGAGGGCAGTAATACACTTAGTGTCTACACTGCCAGAATTCAAATAGAGAAGAAGAAGAAGAGAGCTAGTTCAAGATGAGCATTTATTGTTAAAATGTATTAAATTTTACAACTTTTTTTAGAAAATACACGATGGTTTCTCTAGATAAGACCCTTATTTCTCATCTGGGATTGCTGTAAACTGTACTTTTGACCTTCAACTGTTTGGGCTCCAGTGAAGTCCACTATATGGAGAATAATCCTGGAATGTTTTCATCAAAAACCTTAATTTCTTTTCGACTGAAGAAAGAAAGACATGAACATTTTGGATGACATGGGGGTGAGTAAATTATCAGGAAATTATCATTTGAATTATAATGGGAACTAATCCTTTAATATTACTGATATTAGGGGTGCATCAGCTAATCAATAAAATAAAACAAAAACAATAATCAATTTAAAATATAATTGCTGATTAGAAAACATCCACCAGTCACATCATTTTACAGTAAGAATGACTAAAATTTATGGACAAAACCCCTTAAAAATGCCGAAGGGCACAGAGTTAGCTGCTGCAGTAAAAAAGAGGACCCAAGCTGCTCAAAACATGAGAATGCGTCATATTAAGTGCTTTAAACAAACTAATACAGATATAGATTATTAAAATGTGCTTGCCTTGTCAGGTTCTTCGGCAGATTCGGGCACTATAAAACAAATTAAATTGAAAAAAATTGTGGAAATCGACCAATATTGGCTCAACGGATTACTATATAATTATCCCAAAAACAAAAATTTGCATTGTGGTATTTATAGCTTTATGTCTTCAGTTAAAATAAGTTTCAAGACATTGTGGTGAGTATTGAGCACTAAAATTTTTCATAAACGGATTTATGACCTGGTATTTTGCTGAATAGTGGGATCACGTTTTCGTTGGTTTCATGTTTGAGTTTTTATATTCCAGTTAAGCCCATATTTACCTGCTTCCTCATTTCATATCTGTGTGAAATACGGTTAGATCAACTAGATTGATTTTTTTATAGAATGCCTATTCAGACTTGAACACAAAGTTCTTGGTGTCAGCCTCTTTCAGGGATTCATTGCCTTTTAATAACCCTTGAAATTTAATGCACATCAAGGTCGTTATTTCCTCATGCATCCATTTATATATTTATAGCTTGTCAATAACTTTACGCAGTCCTCCTACTGAAAGCTGCACAGATATATTTACAGTACTGCGATGTAAACAATGTTGAATGTGACGCAAGGGAACTTTGCAAACTTTCACCACTTCGAAACTCTCTTATGCAGAACATTACTCGAATGTATTCTGTATTTTATTAATTTAAAATAAGGTATTTTTGATCAAATATCCTGTGTTGGAGTTGATGTGTTAAAAGTAATGTGATAAAATGATGTCAACTCACTGTGGTCTGTATTTTGTGTAATGTATTTACCCTTTCAATACATTTTTTTTCTTTTGGGACAGTGACAAATAAATATTTGCTACAACAATTTAAAATATTTAATTGGACCAACAACATGGTTTGGTATAGAATCACTGGAAAATGTTTGAGAGGTCAGTGTGTGTTATGTAGACACTCATAACGTAATAACTGCACAATGTATTACATTATAAATGTAATAATGCTCAATGTAGAAATTCTCTCAAAACTAAATCTTGAGCTGATAATACATTGAAATTTATGATCTCACCAAAAACAGTCATATAATAATTTGCAAATCAAAAGTATCATGCTCAGGCATAAACGATGTATTGCTTTACAGCACATTTTGTAAAATCTAAAACTAATATTCATTTTCTGCTCATCTCCTGTTTTTTCCCCCTGTTCTTATTGTTCCTCTTTCCTTCAATGACTCTGCTTGTTAACAGCAGGTGTTCATCACTAATGCTCAAACACTCAATTTATTAGGAGTGTTTTTAATCATTCCATTTAGAAACAAAGAGCATTTTCCAAAACCCACACTTGCGGTCTTTCCCTTGACACACACTGAATCCACACCATCTCTAATACCAATCCAGAGCATCAAGAGGGTAAGCATATCCCATAATTCATCATGTTGAGGAACTCACGTGCCCTGAAATCATGTCGAGAAAAACTTCACCGTGCAAGTTAAATTAATTACATATTACATATAATTTGGTAGTAAAATGTTACACATATTGAAGTATTGAATTCAAAATGCAAAATGTTTACTTGCATTTTTTGTTGCAAGTGTGTCCCTTCAGGTAATTAAAAGTACTACACACATTTAAACACTTGGGCCAAATACTGAAAATACATTATCTAAGTGATCTAGTGCAAAGACCGCAAGTGTGGGTATTATAAAGTCATGTTTACAAGACACTGGCATGATGCAGCAAGTGACTGAGGATGAGAAGAAGAAAAAAATCACTTATTGCCAACAAACGTTAGGTTGATCACTCACATTTTACAGTTTGATTTATGCAAATGTTTTGTTAGATACTGCTGCATAATTAAGATAAATATATTTAATTTTACACAAAATAATTGTTTTGTTTAGGCTATTTCGATATCATTTTTCCTAATGTAGGAGGTAGGCAGGAGGTGTGTTCGACTTGATACGGCGCTGTGCAGACGATCAGCATATGTTACAGTATAGGCTTATGTTCAACTTTATTTTTGTACATATTGTGCTGTATTAAAGGTGCTACAGAGGATGTTTTGTTTCATAGATTTTTGCAATATTACTTCAAACTGTCTTTTATAACTGATAAAAGACTATTTATTAGGTGCACTGAAAGGAATATTATTAATATACATCATCTGTGCATGAGGTAGGGCCTTAAAAACATCAGCGAATCGTTTACGTGATCATCGCGTAAACGATTGGCCCTCTGGCTTGTCAATCACTGCCATTACGTTCCTTGTGAGAGACGCGCAGCTGCGCGCTCCGGTAACTTTCCACAGTCCACAGACGCCGCATACAATGTTTTTGTCAGGAGACAGGAGTAACAACTGCAGATTATGAGTTACCTGCGGTGAGTCCGACATAATGAATCCACTAACACGACACAGCGAATGCCGGTGGTAAACAAACATACTCCTGCACGAGTTTTGGGAGGCGTTCCCTCGAAATGAGCTGTGAAGGAGGGGGGTTGTTCTTACGCATGCGCTTATTTCAAAAAATCACTAACAGTCTTTGGTTTCTCAGTCGACGAAAACATCCTCTGTAGCACCTTTAACGCTCAAGTTTCCGTTTCTCTGATCGGTTACATCCAGCCTAAGTCAAACACACCTAGAGTTAGTCTGGTCATGTGATCTCAGCATGTCTGCCCACATGAGGTGACCCTCTCAGCTTTGAGAATGAAACTAACCTGTTTGTTCCTCAGTTTCTTCATGTTTCACACCGAACGCTTCTTCAATCTGTATTTCTTCACTCTCCTCTTTAATAAACGCCATCTTTATAATAGTGTGTCACGAGATCTCAGATGAACCAGGAGTTTCTGTGTGTTTGAACAATTTGACATGTTTAAGAATAATTAGCACAAAGAATATTAAATACAGAGTAAATCTCTGGGTGTGTCTCAATCAGCTCCCTAGTTCAGTAGTCAGTGCACTAGTAAGGGAGTCAGTCAGAGTGAGAGTTAATGGCCTTAAAACACTCAAAAACACTAAATTTACATCTTATTTAGATATGATATATATTAGATAGGCTATTTAAAGATGTTATATTGAACACTACACACTTTAATGAAAACACTTGCTATTGATTTATAAAAATTGTCTTTACACGTTTGTATTATTGTTATAATAACACTGTTTTGACCAGTGACTCGATCAAGGGAATCGTTTGGCGAAGCAATAGATTCAAATGACTCGGAGTTTCGTAAAGCTTTAGGGAGCGAAATGAGACGCACCTTTTCTGTTACTTACGCGTGGATGCATATTACTCACATAAATAATGCTCATTAATATTAGATATAGCATTAATACACTCAATAATCATTCGTTCGCTTCTCATTGCTCGCGCTGCAACACAAACGCAGGAGCGCGGCGCACCCCTATGACGTCACATCATCACACCAAAATAAAAGTCCCGTTCGCAAGCTGCTATGTCTAATATCACAAAAGTGCATAGAAATTTGCATATATACAAAATATGCAAACAATAATACATAGAGAAATACAGTATTGGTGAGATACACAGTTAAATGTATGTTGTCCAATGATGTGCTAATAAAATAGATCAAATCTACCAATGAATTCAAAGTTCAGTGATGTTGTGTATTGATAGGTTAGTTGATTGTGATTGTATATGACCAGCTTTGTGAAGTTTAGATGTAATTTGCATGTAGCATGGCTGACAACAGCTTTGAATCAAATGCAGGTGAATCTTTTATTTCTTACGTCTAAATGGCCACTGTTGCCAGAAGTCATACTTCTCCTTATGTTACAAAAATAAACAACACATGAAACGCAGTTCCTCGTGTCTGCCTGGTGATTTGAGTGCCGTCGGATGAGGGGTGTTACACTAACACATCCAGAGTAAAACATTGCATCCTTGCTGGCATTATGTAGTCCAAAACAGGGCCAATTCAAAACAGAGAAAATATGATTGAGGTACATCCCTCTGGTGCTCCTCATTTAGGAGTCACACTCATATCCCTCAGTCAGAAGTGACTGAAGAGTGCCAGAGGGTTACATGAAGCAGTTTGCAAAGCTGTGAAACCTTGCATTCTGTTTAGGATAAAGAGCAAGCTTGAATGTTTGTATTACAGTATGCAGATTGGTGCACTAAAAAAATGCAAGAAAAAATCTTCACAAATGCATAACATTGTGACCTAACATCACAAGACACACTGAAATAGTTTGTCAATCAACAAAATATAAATAAATAATACTAAATAATGCTTTTGTGTGTGTATATGCACCCACCGAGGGTGATCCCTTATTTTTTCAAGAACTATTACGTTTAGTTGTGAGTTTAGAGGACTGTCTTGTGGTGCTAGGGGGCGATTTTAATACTGTGTTGGACCCCCAGTTAGATAGATCTCATGCCTCTAAGGCTGATTCAATCATTTCTGGTTGTTTTAATTCATTTTTGAGACACACTAACATATTTGACGTCTGGCGTTTGCAAAATGACGGTGTTAAGGATTATACATTTTTTTGAGCTCGTTATAAGAGCTATTCAAGGATTGATTATTTACTTATGTCCCCTTCTCTTATTCCCTTTATTAGTAAAGTTAATATTCTGCCACTTCTTGACGGAGTTTTTGCAGATCAACAAAGATTCAGACTCTAACCCCCAGGTATTGTTGGAAACTACTAAATGCTTTATTAGGGGTAAATGTATAAGCTTCTCATCCTTTAATAAAAAGCGTAGAGAGAGCCCTAAAATTGAATTAGAAAATCAAATTGATTTACTAGAGAAAGAACTAAAAGGCAAATTTTGCGAATCTAAAGCTAAAGAAATAAAAGTTATTAAATCAGAATTAAAATCTATATATGTACAAAGAGCAGAATTCATCATTCATCGTACTATTTCCATGGAGAACGCTCTTCTAAGCTGTTGGCTTTGAGGCTGAAAGATGCTGAATCTAAGGCCAGTATATCAGCTGTAAGGCATGAGGGTACAGTATATACTCAACCTAAGGACGTAAATAGGACATTTGAATCCCATTACCAACATTTGTATACTTCCGAATCCAGCACTGACCCAACAAATTGTGATTTATTCCTTAAACATCTAAATCTTCCTAAATTAAATGACTCTCAATACAATATGCATTGACAATCGGGGAATTAAAATCTGCCCTGGATTCCGTGAGCACCAATAAAGCCCCTGGGTTTGATGGGATTCCCCCAGAGTTACTGAAGATAATATGGGATATAATAGCACCCTTAATTCTCAACTCTCTTAACTTTGCTTTAGAAACAGGTGCTTTACACAGGGACCAAAACACAGCTTTTATAGTTTTGCTGCTGAAGAAAGGGAAGGATCCACTTGAATGCTCTAGTTATAGGCCAATTAGCCTTCTGTCCACAGATTCTAAGCTGATGGCAAAAGTTTTGGCCCTAAGATTGAATAGATGTGTAGGAGACTTGATAAGCCATGATCAATCAGGTTTTCTAAGGGGGAGATTTGCGGCAGACAATATACGTAGGCTTCTTCATATTGTGCAACAAGCAGACTCCTATACAGCTTCTTCTGGAGTCCTTTCTCTGGATGCAGAGAAAGCATTCGACCGAATTGAGTGGAATTTCTTGTGGTCTGTCCTAGAGCATTTTGGAATTGGCTCCTTTTTCTTGCGAGCTGTCAAAACGATTTATTTCAATTGTTCAGCCAGGGTACATACTGGTTCTTCTATTTCTCCTTCCTTCTGTCTTGGCATTGGCACTCGTCAGGGATGTCCCCTATCACCCCTGCTTTTTAATTTATCATTGGAGCCTCTGGCCCAAGCGATTAGACAATGCCCTGCAATAGTACCTATAAGCTGTATGAATACGTCCTGTATGAAAGGTAGTGCAGATGATGCAATAATCATGTATGCGCATCTTTGACGCATATTGATGTGCTCCAACTCTCCCTGAGCGCACGCGACGACCACGGGCAGCGCTCTGTTGCGCGCAGATTCAATAAAGACGGAGAAGCGAGTGCATAACATGGGACTGCGCTACTGAGAGAATTCACCGTGTTCGGAGCGTTTTATACTTATATTGTGTGCGTCAATGCTGAATAGTAAGTGTTTCTATCTTCATCTGTTAGTTAATAATTAAGAAAATTATCTTGGTGTGTTATATTTAGATATTAATCGCTAATGTCTGACTGACGCGATGCTAGAGTTACTGTGGCAATCCCCTTGTTTATCTTCATTAATCTCGGTGTATATTTACATGTTATGCCTCTAATGCTATATTATTTGTATGGGGATTATATATATTGTTTGATACTTGGAATCCTTTGAGCAGTTATATTCAGTATAATCTGTTGCACGTGTATTACTGCAAGTCACGTTTATGTACACGTGACACCCCCCTAGCGGCAGTTTGTATGCTTCCGACTGTGTTAATAGTGTGAATTTCATCTGTTACTGTTCAGTTATCAGAATGAATGTATCTGGATATTTATTTAATAATGCTGCTATTCATAATTGTTATTTTGTTTGTTTCAGAACCACACGCATGTATATAAGTATATACATATTGAAAGACTGTATGCCCATGCCTACTGCAACAGTTTATTAAACACCCTCAATTCAGTTAATGGTCTGGTTCCTGTGTTCTTACCGACACCCGGGAGCGATTGCCATACAACATTAGATCCAGCAATAGAACTCAAATACAGTCCTTTTAAGTCTTCCCAACACGTCCTATACAATTTCACTCTATGCCGATGACGTTTTGCTGTATGTATCAAATATCACAGATTCGGTTAACGAATGCTTAAAATTATTTCAAATAATT
The DNA here is from genome assembly GCA_003731715.1 of Anabarilius grahami. Taxonomy (NCBI): domain Eukaryota; kingdom Metazoa; phylum Chordata; class Actinopteri; order Cypriniformes; family Xenocyprididae; genus Anabarilius; species Anabarilius grahami. The sequence continues at coordinate 695,021 of RJVU01071064.1, forward strand.
TGGTAAACTGTCCGATTATAAAAGTAACTGGAGCAAATCAGTACTTCTGCCCCTCAATCTAGCTGCCAAATCAGAGATTCAGGCCTTACCTACTATGATTCCCGTTAGTGACCAGTTTAACCATCTTGGAATTAGAGTTTTTCCTTCATTATCTCGCATTTCCAAGTGGAACTCTCAGTCTCTCCTTGATAAGATCACAAGTAATCTTCTCTGTTGGTCTCCACTCTGCTTGGCGCTGCATGGTAGGATAGCCACTATTAAGATGAATATACTTCCAAGGGTACGTTTTTTATTTTCAGTGTTACCTCAGGCACCACCTATTGGTTATTTTAAAAAACGTAATAGGCAGTAACAAAATTCTTATGGAATAATAAAAGGCCTAGAATTCGTCTCAAATCTATGCACCGGCTAAAACCTCATGGTGGCTTATCTCTACCAGATTTTATCTAGCATACCAAATGAGGCCGCTTAGGACTTGGATGGATGCTGACTCCCCTGTGCCATGGCGGGCCCTAGAAGCTAATATTATTTACCCATTACTTCTACAAGATTTATCCTTTACTAATATATCGAAGAAAGGTTTGGTCCAATTATAAGTAATTCTATTAAAATCTGGAAAGCAGCAGAAAAGATTATGGGAGTTTCAGATCTCTACTGTGACTCTACCCCCATCTGCCATAATAATAATCTTTATACTGGTAACAAATCGTTCGTTTCCAAATGCTAGGTTGAATGTGGTATTTACACTTTAAAAGATCTATACAATGATTATGGGCTCAAGTCCTTTCAGATTCTAAAAGATGATTCTCTCTCCCAGGATTCTCCTTTTTCTTGTACTTGAGATTGAGATCTGCGCTGAAAGCATATGGTGTACCGTGGTCGACTAAACTATTTCCTCATCCTGTGATAAACTGGATAGATTCTAGTATGGATTCTAGAGGTATTGTGAGTATAATTTATAAGTCACTTGTGGTACGACAGTACTCGAATACTCCGATTGAGAACTTCTGGGAGAGAGAACTTAACACTCTGATTGACTGGGGCATTATCTGGAGAAATTGTTTTTCTACCTCAAAGAACCCAGCACATCAAATTATTCATTATAAGCTAATCTATAAGGCGTATGCCATCCCGTTTATTATATAAAATGAAAAGAAAGCCTGACCCCTTATGTCACATATGCAGCAGTGCAAGTCAAGGTACATGTATGCATATGTTCTGGGACTGTTCTAGAATTGAGTTTTATTTTGGTCCTCGGTGCAGGACATACTGACTGATCTTCTAAAGACTCAGATCCAAAAGGATCCACTGCTTTTTCTTTTGTTGGACGATTCCTCGCTATCACTGTCTGTCAATCAAAGGAGGATTTTGTCTGCTGCCCTCACTGCTGCCAAAAAGTTATCCTGAAATTTTGGTTGGAGCCATCTACCCCGGCTACATCTATTTGGTTGTCCTATTTGCTGGATATTGCTCTTTTGGATTGTACCACAGCCAAAGTGCATGGCACCACCAGAAGGACAGTACAGTTTTGGTTGGACCTTATTGAGACTTTATCAGACCTCTTGAAATCTTGAGAGGTACTGGTTATACCTCAGGCATTTCTTATCTCTGTATCTTATGAATGTGGGCGGATCTTGGGCTCTGATGTAAATAGTTATAAATCTAAATTAAGAAATAAAGAATAATAAAAAAAGGATAAACAATACAGATTTACTTTCACAGCCACCTTTGCTCATATTTACTAAGGGTGCCAATATTTGTGAATGGCACTGTATCATGGGATCATAAAAACGGCAATGCGTTTATTTATTACTGCTCTAATTACACTCTAAAAAATGCTGGGTTAAAAACAACCCAAGTTGGGTTGAAAATGGACAAACCCAGCGATTGGGTTGTTTTGACCCAGCAGTTGGGTTAAATGTTTGCCCAACCTGCTGGGTAGTTTTGTTTAACTCAACAATTGTTTACAAATTACTATGGCTTAAAATGAACCCAAAATAGGTTGGAAATTAAAAATCAGACTCATAATTACTAGAGGCAACAATAATAATCAAAAAGATGAGGATTTATTAATAAGCAATTTAATAAATGTTTATTGTTTAAATATTATTCAAAAAAAGTATTAATAAATGTTTGTTTATTAAACATATTAATAAATGTTAATTTCCAACATATTTTGGGTTAATTTTAAGCAAGAAATACAGTAATTTTTAAACAATATTTGGGTTAAATAAAACTACCCAGCAGGTTGGGCAAACATTTAACCCAGCCGCTGGGTTAAAACAACCCAATCGCTGGGTTTGTCCATTTTCAACCCAACTTGGGTTGTTTTTGACCCAGTATTTTTTAGAGTGTACACAACTGATGTGTAGATTTATTACAAGTCAGAAAAGTGCAATGATCATCATGTTCAGATTACATTCCTCTGGCTCCTAAATGTAGTTTATTCTTCTTGAGCATCAGTTAATGTTTTTTTTTTTTTTTACCTTTTGTAAAAGTTGTGTATGTGCCTCAGTTGGCCTCACCAGACTGCCTTCTATATTCAACTTATGAAGAAAATGTAATGCCTCTCACAGTTCAAAACGCTTACACTACATCCTACGCCTTCATTATTCAACTATTCAACAAAACAGGCATAACTGATGCGACATTAACATTACACAAGGTTATGACATAGTGTAAGCGTTTTGAACTGCGAGAGGAGACTTTATTCATAAGTTGAATACAGAAGACGGTCTGATAGAAGCTAGATATTTAACTCTATAACTTGTTAAATATGGATATTTTCCTTACACAAATGCATTCATTCAATTCAGAAGGCCCTTATTAACCCCCTGAAGCAGTGTTGAGTACATTTATGATGGATGGATGTGGATGGAGACATTTTCTTCAGCTCATACTCATTGTCATTATAAAGCTTGGATGCATCAGGATATTTATTAATATTTATCTGATTGTGTTCATCAGAAAGAAGAAAGTCATATACGCCTAGGATGGCTTGAGGGCGAGTAAAGCTTGGGCTAATTTTAATTTTAAAGTGAACTAATCCTTTAACATTTAAAAGTTTATAATGTTGCTTATTTATACTTTCGAGACAGTTAGGATGTTTAAAATGTCGAAATAGCTTTACTTTAAGAGCCAAGTTCTTTACAGTATTGCGGACATGTTGAATTAGAACATTTTAATGTGTTTTACTTTTTTATTTTTCCACTTTATAGTTAGGGAATATGGCTGTAATGTTTTACGTTGTTCATATTTCCATTTTCACATGAAATAAAATTTGTTTCAAGCCTGCAGTTATAGTTTTATTTCATAACCTTTTGTAAATGTTAATTAAAAACAAAAAAACACTTCAATAACTCCAAGTCCAAAGAACTTTTTTNCTATGGGGTATTTTGAGCTGAAACTTCACAGACACATTCAGGGGACACCTTAGACTTATATTACATCTTTTAAAAATAAGTTCTAGGGCACCTTTAAACTATCAAAATTCCATCAGCTTAACAAAAGAGTATAAGTTGGGAGACAAGTGACCTTGCTCAGTAAACTTAGTTACGTCTACTACTTACGCCCCAGGGCAGCGTTTCCCAAAAGCATCATAAGCCAAAGCTGATCGTAAAACCATTGCCACCAATGGAGCTAGGATCAACTTAGGCTTACGTGCTTTTGGAAAACACTGCCCAGTTCAGTTCATGATGCCTCTTCCGATTGGATTTATTGAATATTAGTGTATTTAAATTGGCTTGTAATATTTAAAATGGTTATAAAGATAACGTGTTTAAGATGGATTACAAAACGTATAAATGTTAGTAACTTATTTCACTTCAGTAACAACAAATGTTTTATTCCAATTCCAGTTTTACGAATGGTTTATTATTAAAAAAGGTCAACTTGAGTCCAAATAATTAGGTAATCATGAACATCAAAACCAGTTTGCAGGCTTTTACCAGGAAGTTTCCCTTAAACAAAATGAAACGGCCTGTTCAAAGGAGGACTTATCGCCTCAACTAAATCTAGTGCTTTACCTTATAAAATATAGTAAAAATTCTCCCCATGGAAAAAAAAAAGAATGGTTTCCAAGCTACTTTGTAAGTACATATGTGGTTTTATTTCCAAAAAAGGAAAAAAAAAGAGAGAGAAGAACAAGATAAATGGATTTGAACAATATACACTCAATTTGCTAGTTTATTGGGTCCACCTAGCGAAAACAAATGTAGTGTTGCTTTAAACTGCATTCGTTTTTTATCTAGGTGTTCCTAATACACCGACAACTGTCAACAGTACAGCTGCTGTAGTTTTATGCACAAGAAAACTTACTTTTGCAACACAGTGCAACATTTGGGTTTGATGACAGCAGCCTAATTCTACAGAGTTTAGTACAGCAGTTTGTTTTTTAGAGACATTACCTTCGGGCTAGGTTTCAGATCATCCAGCTCAAGAAAGATCTTTTGAAATGCCTCAAAGGTATTTTTCAGTTCTTTTGGGTAGCTGAGGTTGAGTGCGTATATCAGCCCCATTAGCAGTGCGCAGGCTCTGGGTACTTCCAGGTCTTCCTGGACTTCTGTTCCCTCAATCACAATTCTTGCTCTGGTTGGGTCAGATGTTGTGGCTCCTCTAGATATAATAATCTTCATCACTTCATTGGTACTATCCTCATCATTCTAAGTAGATCAGAATCAATGTCAGTGTTTTAAGTCAACATATTTAAAAAAAAAAAACTCAGAATGACACAAAGTACAGTGTGTCTTACCAAGCACTCTTTAAAGAGATCTTCCTCTTTTTCTCTGAGATGCACCATTAAGGAACGGATAGCAGCCTCTCTCCTCCTTTCCAGAGAATAATCCTGTAATGAAAAATAATGTTAAATTACTTATGAGGATGGATTTTTAGAAATGCATCACTCTGAAAAAGAGAACAGAAAGATGAAGTATAGGCGTTTCGATGGGCATTTTGGAAAAGTGGAAGCATTTAGTGTGAAAAGCATTGGTGGCTTTTACACACCATGCTCCTCAGCACTTTTATGGCTCAGTTGCTGTTCCTAAATGCTTCAACTTTCCAACAATACCACTTACAGTTGACCATGGAATATCTAGCAGGGATGAAATTTTACAAAATGCAAAGGTTGCATCTTATCACAGTACCGCTCTTCAGAACGACCCATTCCAGAATGCATAGCTAGGTGCTTGATTTTATACACCTGTGGCAATTGGTCTGATTGAAACTTGTCTGAATTCAATAATTAAGAGATGTGTCCTAATGCTTTTGTCTATATAGTGAATATCCTTTCCGTTTAGTTCACCCAAAAATGTAATTTTTGTCATTAAGTACTCACTCTCATGTCGTTCCAAACCCGTAAGTTTACGTTTTTTTTTTTATCCCTCATAATTATAGTATAATATTTTTCATCCTTTGTATTACCATCATTCAAGGTCCAGGAAGGTATTAAAGACATCGTTAAAATAGTCAACATGACTACAGTGGTTCAACCTTATTGTTATGTGTGCAAAAACAAAACCAAAATGACTACTTTATTCAACAATTTCTTCTCTACCCTTTCACACTCGTACGCAGTTGACGCAGTTCAGTGCTTCCGTGTTTATGTCCAAACATTGGCTCAGTATTGGCCGGCTCCTGCGTAGTGCTGCTCATGTGAACAGCCTTGGCCAATACTAAGCTGGCATTCTGACATAAACACAGAAGCACTGAACTTCATTCACTGAGTCAACTGCTTATGAGACTGACAGGGTAAAGAAGAAATTATTGAATTAAAATCAGTATTTTGGTTTTGTTTTTGCGTACAAAAAGTATTATCGTCACTTCATTACATTAAAAGCTGCAGTCCGAAACTTTTTTTTGGTTTAAATGATCTAAAATCAATTACTGAGCAAGTACATAACCAGCCAGTGTTCAAAATTCAGAACTGTAAGCTTGTAATAATGTTTTATAATTATAGTAGTACTGGTAGGTTTCCGCTGGAAATATGGGTTTGAGTCATTACATCACGTCTGTAAACATAAAGGAGTCCTGGACGCTGCAAGTTGTGGATCATTTGAAGACTCTTTTAAGCTTGTCATTTTGATGGCGGATTGTAACCAAAAACGGTAAAGATGACCATCATCATTGACAACTGGAATAAAATCTGGAATCACCAGTAGTAAAAACAAAAACAAAAAAAACTTCAGACTGCAGAGTGGCTACAGCAAAAAAAAAAAAAAAAGGAATGCAACCAGGCCTGTGCGAAAACAAGAATACAAATATTGGCAGGGCTTTTGCAAGGTGGCGAGAAATCCGTGTTTTGAACGTGTTTAAAACTAACGCAGAGATTGCTTTTTAATGATAAAGACATTTTAATGGTTTATTGGGTAGAAGTTGCTTAACGATTGTACATTACCAGAATTTCTCAGTAAAGGTAAGTTAATGTGCTACCTCTTAGAAATGTGCTAATTAAAGACAGTTATGCGTAAGCTTACATTAAGAAGTCAAGGCCTGTTTCAATTCTTTAATATTTGCATTAGGTGAAATGTTTATATTCATGCTATTGTTAAAATTATTCTTCAGTTGAAAGCAAATTCGGGTTTGCAAGTGCTGCTCTTCAGCTCTCTGACAGACACCAATGTAGAAGAGGACATTTTCCACAAATTGATGGCAGTCCACATTTATGTTTAACTGCAAGATGTCCGGAAGAAATTATTTCTTTAAAGGTCTCCATACTTTCAATATCGTGTTCCTGTGGCTCAGTGGTAGAGCACTGCGTTAGCAGCGCAAAAGGTTGTGGGTTCGATTCCCAGGGAACACATGTTAGGTAAAAAATGTTAACCTGAATGCACTGTAAGTCGCTTTGGATAAAAGCGTCTGCTAAATGTAAATGTAAATATGGTATTGTATATGATTTATCTGTAGCCATGTTTGAAATAATGCTTTTACAGACATGAAACATGAAATTAATGTTTTTCTTTTCTCTGTTAGCATCACCCACAAGATCCTCAACCCCATCACACGCACTGATACCCTTTCATTCTCTTCAGCTGATAAGGCAAAATGGGTATATATGCATGTTTTTCTTCATGATAAATTTGTCCATGTAACAATTCCTTTTCATTATTTTACTAGTCTTACATTGTCACCTGTATTGTTGTCATATTTAATCAGATTGTCCAAGATGCCATGGAAAAACAATCTGGTGGTGAGGAAGATGACTAAGATCAGTCCAACAGAAGCTGTTGACAGACTTGTGCATTTCCATAAGGTAAAGCTCACAATACAGTTGCGATGTCATTGTGATTTTTGAAATTATGATTATGGTTGTAAATACCACTTTGATGCATCAAAAAGTTCATAAAGAGATTTTATGAAGAGACCTCTAAACATTTTGTTTGTTTGTTTGTTTGTCTTTTTTGGCAACATTCAAAAGACAGCTGAAAACTCATCTCTTTCGTGAGCACTTAACCTCATCTTAAAAAAAAAAAAAAAAAATGTATTACCTATCCTTTCACTTCCTCTCTATTGTAGCTTATGATACTCTGAGCACTGCCGATAACTTTTATTGTGAGCACTTCTCGTCTATTTGCCTCATCATGACAACTTGCTTGTTGTATTCCTCACTTGTAAGTCACTTTGGATAAAAGCGTCTGCCAAATGAATAAATGTAAATGTATAAATGTAATGTTTTTTCCCTGACACACTTACCTGATATGAAGAACAGATTTAGGCATTTATTCATGTATAGACGTCAGCTCACACATTAGTTGTGGTAAATGGAAGCTCAAGCATGTTCGCTTGACATGCAAGAACCAATGAGATTCATTCTCATGTTATGCAGCACGATTGAGCTTCCGCAAGAACTACTGAGGTTCATTCTTGTGTGTTACGCAGGATGTTTGAGCGTCCGCAAGAACCAATGAGGTTCATTCTCATGATACGCAGCACGTTTGAGCTTCCGTGATAACCAATGAGGTTTATTCTTAGGTGTATGGCAAGATGCCTACCATTCAATTAAGGCTGCCTCCTGCACTGATTGGGGACAACTGCCCTCACTCAACTCATCAAGAAGAGAGAGATATAAAGGCCACAAGATGCCTCAATCTTGGAAATTGAGAATCTGACATGCACTGACTTGTCTAATGTGTCTACCCTTCTTCCTAGGAAGCGACTGAGGGCCAAGCTGAACAGACATCACTCTTCTCACCAACACACAATGAAGCTTCATCAAATTCACCTGCACGCCCATGCTCACAAGAGGTACCCACAAAAGCCCAGGAGGACGCCACAGCCCTTTCACTGCCCTCCTTGCCTTTCACTATTGTAAATAAAGAGCCCTCCGGGCATTCAAGCATACCTGTGTCATGCCTCTTTACTGCCTCACTACACTGATGGAGAGTGCGGGCAGCTTCCCCAAGGCACACATACCCACCTGAATTGTCTGCCCACAACCCAGTCTGATCCAGCCACATCTACTGAAGACTGAAAAGCCAGGACAGGCTGTCCTTCCCATTACTTGTGTTCATGCAGACACTCAATATGTTCCTGGCAGGTGGGAGTGGTAAAGGATCTACCTTTCCCCCTGTTAGGAAAAGATTGGCCAGGTTTGGACTGACTGCTACGGCCTCGGCGGAACAGGCCACCACCCAAAGACCCCCTAGAAGAACCTGCAGCCAGACGGTCTACGTTGCTCCAGAGAGTGAGAGAGTTTAATTCCCAGAATGAGAACTTATCTGTGTACTCTGATTTCTTTCAGCAGGTACAGAAAGGGGACACTTTCGCGATAGTCTGGAGGATGACCATTTGAAGCACTGCTGGGGGCAAGTTAGAGTGTTCAAAGGCAAAGAACACCTGGTCCAGAATGGCCTCTTTATTTCGTGACGATAAGACGAGGAGAGGAAAAGCATCTTCTGGTGGTTTCANAAAGGTAAGTTAATGTGCTACCTCTTAGAAATGTGCTAATTAAAGACAGTTATGCGTAAGCTTACATTAAGAAGTCAAGGCCTGTTTCAATTCTTTAATATTTGCATTAGGTGAAATGTTTATATTCATGCTATTGTTAAAATTATTCTTCAGTTGAAAGCAAATTCGGGTTTGCAAGTGCTGCTCTTCAGCTCTCTGACAGACACCAATGTAGAAGAGGACATTTTCCACAAATTGATGGCAGTCCACATTTATGCTTAACTGCAAGATGTCCGGTATAAATTATTTCTTTAAAGGTCTCCATACTTTCAATATGGTATTGTATATGATTTATCTGTAGCCATGTTTGAAACAATGCTTTTACAGATGCTTTTCTCTGTTAGCATCACCCACAAGATCCTCAACCCCATCACACGCACTGATACCCTTTCATTCTCTTCAGCTGATAAGGCAAAATGGGTATATATGCATGTTTTTCTTCATAATAAATTTGTCCATGTAACAATTCCTTTTCATTATTTTACTAGTCTTACATTGTCACCTGTATTGTTGTCATATTTAATCAGATTGTCCAAGATGCCATGGAAAAACAATCTGGTGGTGAGGAAGATGACTAAGATCAGTCCAACAGAAGCTGTTGACAGACTTGTGCATTTCCATAAGGTAAAGCTCACAATACAGTTGCGATGTCATTGTGATTTTTGAAATTATGATTACATGACATGACATGTGACATGTGGCCAAGTATGGGGACCCATACTTGGAATTTGTGCTCTGCATTTAACCCATCCAAGTGCACACACACAGCAGTGAACACACACCCAGGAGCAGTGGGCAGCCAATGCTGCGCCGCCCGGGAAGCAGTTGGGGATACGGTGCCTTGCTCAAGGGTCTCACCTCAGTCGTGGTATTGAGGGTGGAGAGAGCACTGGATATTCACTCCCCTCACCGACAATCCCTGCCGGACCTGAGACTCGAACCCATGACCTTTGGGTTACAAGTCCGACTCTCTATCCATTAGGCCACGACTGCCCCATGGTTGTAAATACCACTTTGATGCATCAAAAAGTTCATAAAGAGATTGTAAAACTAATCCATATGAATCAAGCAGATTAGTCAAAATTTTCTGAAGAGACCTCTACACATTTTGTTTGTTTGTTTGTCTTTTTTACCTGACACACTTACCTGATATGTAGAACAGATTTAGGCATTTATTCATGTATAGACGTCAGCTCACACATTAGTTGTAGTAAATGGAAGCTCAAGCATGTTCGCTTGATATGCAAGAACCAATGAGATTCATTCTCATGTTATGCAGCACGATTGAGCTTCCGCAAGAACTACTGAGGTTCATTCTTGTGAGTTACGCAGGATGTTTGAGCGTCCGCAAGAACCAATGAGGTTCATTCTCATGATACGCAGCACGTTTGAGCTTCCGTGATAACCAATGAGGTTTATTCTTAGGTGTATGGCAAGATGCCTACCATTCAATTAAGGCTGCCTCCTGCACTGATTGGGGACAACTGCCCTCACTCAACTCATCAAGAAGAGAGAGATATAAAGGCCACAAGATGCCTCAATCTTGGAAATTGAGAATCTGACATGCACTGACTTGTCTAATGTGTCTACCCTTCTTCCTAGGAAGCGACTG
>RJVU01071064.1:719845-738443 GCA_003731715.1 Anabarilius grahami
AAATCCCATATGTGGGACCGTATGCCCAGGGGCACTGAAATTAAAATCCCATATGTGGGACCGTATGCCCAGGGGCACTGAAATTAAAATCCCATATGTGGGACCGTATGCCCAGGGGCACTGAAATTAAAATCCCATATGTGGGACCGTACCGCTCAAAGGGTTAAACAACTAAAACACTATTGCAAAAGCAATGTGCAGCATCTACAAACTAAATGTGTTCATCCAACTTTTTCTGTGCTTCTTAATACACGTTGATTGTTTTTAATAACTTTAATAGTTTATTGATGTTTGCATATTGTGAATGTTAAAAATGCTCCTTTTACCACAGTTTGTTGCTCATTTTATAAAAAAAAAAAAAAAATCATTAGACCAAGGTTGCTTTAAAAACTAGAGTAAAAAATTAACACAATTTTAAAAATAGAAGAACAACAAACAAGTTAGTGTATGTGTGTGTGTGTGTCCCAAAGGCAGTTTTTTTTAAATTCAGAAACTAAAACAGTGGATTCGGTCAGAGCTATATCAGTTTCTTCAGACCAAGAATGCTTTAAAATCATTTGTTTTAGGAACATTAGTTTTAACCATTCATCTTAACAAAAACAATAGAACAACAAGTAGGTATTAAGATGTACGTGTGTATGCTTGTGTGTGTGTGTTCAGTTCTCCATTTCTCTTCAGCCAGGTTCTCCCAAAACTGACAGCGGTTGAGGGGCATCATTGGGCAAAGTTTGGAGATTATGTCCGACTTCTTCTCCCTCTCTATCCCCCTGTCTACAGCTCGCTTTTCTTTTGGATACTCCAGTGTCACCTTGAGTCAACCAGAATTTACATTTTATTGCTAGTTGCACACTGTCATAACTCTGTAAGTGACAAATAAAATTTACTCTTAGTCTTATTCTCTCTTACCTTCTTCATGAGGAGGTCCAACTGTGTAAACTCCTCTTCATCATGTGAGAGTTTAAAAAAAAATTCTCGACCCCCTCCTCAGCTGAATAACAGCCATTCCAGACAAATCTGGAGCCTACTTTAACTTAACCTGTGAGTGGCCAGCCCTCCATGCCAAGATGTTGGTACTCTTCATCTCCAACACATTGACTCTCCCAGAGTTGGAGGAGGCAATGACGTTCTTGAAATCTTCAAAATCCAGGCCGCTTCCTCATCTCTTTCTCCACCCCATGGTGGAAACTGTCTGCGCTCTTGAAGGTGTGCCCTGGTTCAAAGTACTTTAAAGTTATATCCTTTAAGTGGAGACATCGGGTCATTCACCACACAGACTAGAGATGTAAGGAGGCACCAGTTCTTGTTTTGTGCAGTGCAATTGTCAACCCAGAAAATTACATGTTTTACATCCCGCTCCTCATTAAGTCCTGTGACAAAAGCAGATGCCACCTCCTCTGCCTTCCTTCCAGCAATGCCTTCGTGCCATATCACTGAAATGCTATTCTTCTTGGAAGATGACTTTTTCCCCACACTGGCGAAGGTTTCATGAAAGGCAGAGATGCGTTTGGTAAAGCCTGCAGCATTCGGGACAGCATGATGACTTTCTGGAGGTCAACACTGCGAATTGAGAGGTCAATAAGCTCTTCGCTTTCTGCATCCAGCCTGTAGTGATGCCTTCCTCTCTCTGCTCTCCTCTTGTGCTCCTCCCACTTTTGACAAGAGTGACATTCCTGAATGCCGGTTTCATTCTGGTGCTCTGCTCTGACGTGGACATCTGGCCTCAAGCAATTTTCACACTCCTCTTCCCCCAGCTTAGTGAAGCTAATGTTCCCCTCCTTCACGGCCTTCCTATAAGTTTCATAGGAACATTTGAGAGCCTTTTTTTTCCCTTGTAATCTTTGAACATCAACTGAATGCTGACAGAAACAAAAGCTAGAACACAGTAACATCACTTACTGCAGTTTGCCTTGGCATTGGCTTGGATTTTGTAGTTACTGCAATTTTGACACTCTTTCATGAAGGCTTTCACGAAATTGTGCCGAAAAACGGCTCTTTACCCGAAGTTTTTAACACAGTGTGCATTAGCGACATCTGGTGGTCAGACTTGTTTTCTCCACCATATCTAAATTCATCGCGGAGCAGATATGGTTTGAGAAAGCACATGACCAAAGCTTCGGAAGTCCGTGACAGAATCTTGTCTTGAATCAGTTCTATCTAATCTGATGTAATCTCATCTAAATTAATTCGTGACAATGAGACCACAACTGGAAATGGATATTACAAAAATGGATTCACATATTGATCAATAATATAAAATATACAATGATGTGATCATAACTAACGTGAGTAGTTAAAAAGATATTTTGGGTGAGATGTTTAACCCTTGTGTTCTGTTCAGGGTCTCTGAGACCACAGCAATAAAACATGATTAAATGCATTTTCCTAAATGCATCAGCTGAAGCGCCAATTTTTTCAAACCAGCTGTCCCAACTTTCTGAATCTGCATGAATTTTGAAGCTTCAAACATCATCAATCACGTGGTATTGTCAATTCGATACAAGCATCGATACAGTGTGTGATACAATAGTGCTTTGAAAACTGCGTCGGAGCATCAGAGCCCCGGTTCAACCGTCCCATCTCTACTACTCACCTTGAATACTTACCTGTCTTCAGCCTGTCCTTCAGCCATGCCAGCAAAATATAAAGACTCTTTATCATTCAGTTAACTTCCACGGTATTATATGAATTATCTACTCACCTGCTTGCAATATCCCAGCTAACAAATGTTTGTTCTAAGAACGTTTTCCAAACATTCTGTTTTGGTTATGAAAATGTTAAAATGTCCTGTTTTCTTAATGTTAGAGTAACATTTTAAGTAAAAAATTTTTTTTAAAGGTTAATATGATGTTCCTGAAACTTTCTGTCAAACATTTGAAAACCTGCTGCAAATCAATGAAGGAACGAGAAACAACAAGAACAGAAACTACAACTGATTTCCAGTCAAAGCCTTAAGCTCAAAGTATATATACGTCCGCACACCCTGTCCGCGTGCAGCCCAAATTTCAAAACTGTGTGGACAGAAGAGTCCACTAGGTGGCAATATGCACAGTACTGAGCACAGTGTGCAGTTGTCGAAGAAGAGTGTGGACGAGTAAACAAGACGAGTAAACTTAGAAACATATCCTTCTCCATCATTTTTGATTCTTGTTCTCTTGTATCCTCTGAACTATGTAGTAATGGTGGATGCACTATTTTTCTTCTCCAATCCTGTCCAACGAATGTCCCGTTGATGCTGTAGATTATAGAAAAAAAATTGTACTGCGCATGTGTCGAATTCGACCGTCCGGGCGCATCCATGGTTGAGTATACTTTGAAAGATGCATGGACAGGTCTGGGAGTGGAAAGTGTAGTATACCTGGGCCTTTCGATGAAATCAACTGAAGATTCAAGAAAACATAAAAGCTCTCAAGATCTCAGCAGAGGAGGATTAAACAACTACAAAAACAGCATTACCAGCTTATGTTACGCTGAGGCCTCTGCTCCTGGAGCTCGGCTTTATTTATTTATTTTTTCATGTAATCATGTTTTGAAATTGGACCATATGTTAGAGCAGTGTTTCTCAACTCCAGTCCTGAGGACCCAACTCCCAGAAAATTCTAGATGTCCCACTAATTAAAACACCTGTTTAACTCATTAACTTGCTAGTGTTAAACAGGGAGACATCTAAATCATTCAACCTAAAAAAAAATCTCTTTTTGAGTTGATTATATTTTTGAGTGTGCCAAAAAACATAATAACGACATATAGTGATGGCCGATTTCAAAACACTGCTTCATGAAGTGACATGTGAAGTGACATGTGGCCAAGTATGGTGACCCATACTCGGAATTTGTGCTCTGCATTTAACCCATCCAAGTGCACACACACACAGCAGTGAACACACACACCGTGAACACACACCCGGAGCAGTGGGCAGCCATTGCTGCAGCGCCCGGGGAGCAGTTGGGGGTACGGTGCCTTGCTCAAGGGTCTCACCTCAGTCGTGGTATTGAGGGTGGGGAAAGCGCTGGACATTCACTCCCCTCACCGACAATCCCTGCCGGACCTGAGACTCGAACCCATGACCTTTGGGTTACAAGTCCGACTCTCTATCCATTAGGCCACGACTGCCCCTTAGATAAGATTCGGAGCGTTACGAATCTTTTGTGTCAAATCAGCTGTTCGGAGCATCAAAGTCACGTGATTTCAGCCGTTTAGCGGTTTGACACACGATCCGAATCATATCAAGTTTGTTGTTATCCCTTATCAGAAAAAGTCTTTAATATAAATTTGGGTTCAGAATCTTGATTATATGAATATCAGAATAAAAACACCTCCTGATGGAAATGGTGGCAAGTATACAGTGTGTACTGTACAGTATTCAGTATAGTGAACATTCATGCTTACTAGAGAAAAACAGATTCAAGATGACCACTGAATGTTCACTGAATGCATAACTTGTCATTTTTATGTCATAGAGCCATATATTATTGTCATTTGGACATTGATTTGATTTCAGAGGAAGGATGTGCTCCTCCAGCTGAATCAGATCATCATATTCAAAACACAGTCATTGGTCGCCATCTACTGGTGTGATTATATAATTTATAGGTTTTAGATGACTTTATGTATTTACATTTTCAGTATTAATGTACTTTATTGGTATGATATTACCAGAACACCAATACACAGAATCAAAGCAGTGACAGGGGAAAAAAGTAATTGCAATAAAATATTGATACAAATACAAATATAACTCAAGGATCAATCATCGCTGTCCAAGGCCCAGTATATCTTGTGGACGATTAGGTGATCTGACTGAAATGTATCTTTTCAAGTATTTGTAGATTATTATTTCGTATGTTTCTGTAGTCTCCCTGAAAAGGGGAACATAGATATATTAAAGAACAGACACGATACACACAAACACGTTGCATTTCCCTCGATCTCTGTATTTTGAGTGGGTAAAAGAACCATTCAGTTTTTCACAATATAACAATGAAATACAGACCAACTTCCATATAGCATCATTGCCAGGGTTGGGCAAAAATACATCAAAATGTATTTTAAAATAAAATACCAAATACCTTAATTTTAAGTGTATCAAAATAAACTACAAAATACAGCCGCCAAATCATGTTTCAAAATAAACTACTGTATTTTTGTATTTTAAAAATACTATAAAATACTTTTACAAGGGAGCATGAAATTTATTCGCAAACCTTCCATCAGTTGGCCTATTTGATCTATCCCTTCACCATTACACTAGGTGTGTCCCAATTCGCGTACTTATGCACTATTCTATGACGTTTTTAAGTATAAATAGTGCGAGTAGTGCGTTCACACTGAAAATTCCAAAAAGAAAAAGTACACTTTAAATACCCGGATGATGCACTAAATTAACGGAAAAAACGAAGTGTGGAATGTTGGACACTTCATGCACTCAACTGTCGCAGCTTTAATTACATAGTGGAGGGGAAGGGAGGATCGGACTCCGTTGTTAAATGACAAAATAACCTTATACAATTCACGCACTACATGGATAAGTGCATAGTGCACAAGTACATAGTGTATAAGTGCATAGTGTATAAGTGCATAGTGTATAGTGCGTCATTTGGGACGCAACTACTGACTCAGCTGATTAAACAATGTTTGATATCAACAGCATATCTTTGCCCGAGTCATGGAATAAATCTGACGTGCAACCAGTTAAAGGCACAATATGTAGGAATTTTGGATTCAAATATCCAAAAACCACTAGAACAGTGTTATATATTTTGTTGACCTATGTTTCCAAGAATGTTTAAATCCAGAGAAATAAGCAATTTTAACCAGGACACAGACCGTGTCCGTGCGTCGCCTATCAATGACATCATACCCTCAATTTCCGGTTTTATTTTGTTGAAACCATGGAAACATCAAAAGACGCTTTAATATATTATGTGTTTTATTAGACTGGTGAACAACTGTTTGGATTCATTCATCTACAGAAAACTAATCATGTTATATAGCTCACAGTTAGTCTCATTGTTAATTTACTGCGAGTACCATGTTTAACCATGACTAATATCGATCTATCTTACTGCAGTGTGCAACAAGTGTCTCATAGTAGCCGCCGAGCGAACGCACAGTTATAGCACTATAACAAATTTCAACATACAAATGTATCTAATATGATATGATGGCTTTAACAGATCAAATATTCACATATCCTTGTGATCTCCCAGATGAAGGTTAGTTTTAAAGTAACCAACAGTTTAACGTTTGCAAATGACTCATAATTGTATCCTAATTTAAATTCTTGGTGTTTGGTAACGAAGGGCCTACTTTGCATCAGCAAGTCATTCATAAGAAGACAAATGATGGCACGTGTGTTCATAGCAACTAGTTTCTAACTAATTTATCATTGAGTGTTAATCATAAATATAGGGGGTTGCTGCTTGGTAATATTTTCAAGAACATTATGTAAATTGGTAAACTATTTAGCCTAGGCCACTAAAACGAACACCAAAACTTACATGAACTGTTAAAAATTATAGAAATTTATGAAAAACAATTGATGGAAAGATGGCAGCTTGCACGTTTCTTACCTTGACCACCTTCTTCCATCTGGATCAATTTTCTGTTCTGATCTCAACAAGTCTCTGCAAACTACTGAGT
This sequence comes from Anabarilius grahami, assembly GCA_003731715.1. NCBI lineage: Eukaryota > Metazoa > Chordata > Actinopteri > Cypriniformes > Xenocyprididae > Anabarilius > Anabarilius grahami. The sequence goes on from RJVU01071064.1 coordinate 726,485, forward strand.
GAGCACCAATCAGAGGCTGCAATTTTATGATGTCATCATGTAGACTTCTTACAAAGTATTTTACAGTATTTTAAAAATACAAAAATACAAAACACTAAAGTAATTTGATACAAAATACAATGCCATTTTCATTAACCCTATCAAATACAAATTACAAAATACTATTTTGCATTTGAAATACATGTATCATAAATACTGCCCATTCCTGATCATTGCTTTCTTTTTATACACAAAATTACCCATATTGTATTTGTTGACAAAAAAATAAAATCAAGAAATGAGCATCAATTGGCATAAAACACTATATTCATAGTGGTACACACAATACACAACACAGCTTGCATCTGTGTGTGAGACGAACTCATATAGAATTAAGAAAAAACTGAATAAATCATATTACTAAAAAATCAGGATGAACATAATACTATACATTATACTCTGTACTCACAGATCATCTGTACTCAAATACTCTGTACACAAAGTGCATCTCAATCTCATAACGTTTCAGTTATCACAATATGATAACACTTTACACATCACTTTAATGAGGTGATCACATGCTGGAGCTAAATTTAACATGGAGTGACCCATGAACACTCACGTGATACAAACTCAAATAAGAATAAAACAGTGTAAAGAGCTAACAAAATTACAGCAAACTTATCTTAGCAGCATAATAACACTGTATTTTCATCATACTAGTTGGTAGACACCCTTAAACTTCATATTTTAACAGTACAGTGCATGAAACAGCAGCATAGCTTTTGCCATGTGCGACTCAATCTCATCTCTTTTCCCACAATACGGGTTTATAACAATTACGAACATCTTATATACTCAAACATCAATATTAGGAAATTGAGGGGCTTACCTGAAAAGGAGAACATAGAAATATTAAAGAACAGGCACGATACACACAAACAATATTGTGTTTCCCTCGATCTCTGTATTATGAGTGGGGGAAGGGAACCCGTGCTCCTGTTATTAACCCTCAATGCTCGCCACACCCTCTGCTGGAGTCTGTCGGTACTGCATCATAACAAGCTACAGGCAAACCCTGCGTGTCTCAATCAGCTCCCTAGGTCGTGAATCAGTATATCATGAAAGTGAATGTGGCTGACTCCCTGATCAGTGCCCTGACTACTGAACTAGGGAGCTGACTGAGACGCACGGAAAGAGCTTAGAACCCAAGAGGCGAAACTCTGATACTTTTTGGGTAGCAGCCACTAGATGGCGCTCCGGTAGTGCGGCTGCCATTATGGGGTGAAAATACTAACTGGACCATTGTATCCTTCACATCTTACACACCCAAAATCGCCGAATTTCACTGCCAAATCAGAAGCGCAATAGAACAGATTTTTAAATTAAGTCACCAGTAAATTGTATGGCTCCTACAGTAAATGTTGTATTGTCTTATATATGTTTTATTTTACCAGTTGTGGAATCCAACCATTCATCCATCTGAGGTAACGCAGTTAGCCTACTTTACTGAGTATTTCCATTTTATGCAACTTTACACATTTATTAATAGTAAATTAATAATTAATACATTTAAGATCATCATGTTTGCAGTGAACAATATATTTCAGACCTAGTAATAGTAGTAATAGTAATACTCCACTAGATCTGAATTTAAATATATATATTACGTTTTAATGGATCACACTACAAACATAATGATCTTATAACACATGATGCATTGCTGTGTCCATTATCGCATAGCTCACACTATTGGACACTTTTGCTTTAACGGACATTAGACAACACTGCAAAATCAAGCTGTTATATTCATATATTTATTGTCCAACATTCCCAATTTTTCTGATGCATGTCCTTAATTTAATTTCATATGTTGGTAATAATTCAGTGTTTATAAGCCTTTTAAAGGTGCCATCGAACATTATTTTACAAGATGTAATATAAGTCTAAGGTGTCCCCTGAATGTGTCTTGTGACATTTTTTTTAATGAATTTTTTTAACTGCCTATTTTTGGGGATCATTATAAATGCGCCGATTTAGGCTGCGGCCCCTTTAAATCTCATGCTCTCTGCCCCCGGAGCTCACGCTTGCCTTAAACAGCATAAACAAAGATCACACAGCTAACATAACCCTCAAAATGGATCTTTACAAAGTGTTCGTCATGCAGCATGTCTAATCGCGTAAGTATGATACTTATTTGGATGTTTACATTTGATTCTGAATGAGTTTGATGGTGCTCTGTGGCTAAAGCTAACATTACACACTGTTGGAGAGATTTATAAAGAATGAAGTTGTGTTTATGAATTATACAGATTGCAAGTGTTTAAAAATGAAAATAACGACATGACTCTTGTCTCCGTGAATACAGTAAGAAACGATGGTAACTTTAACCACATTTAACAGTACATTAGCAACATGCTAACGAAACATTTAGAAAGACAATTCACAAATATCACTTAAAATATCATGGATCATGTCAGCTTTTATTATTGCTCCATCTGCCATTTTCGCTATTGTCCTTGCTTGCTTTCCTAGTCTGATGATTCAGCTGTGCACAGATCCAGATGTTAATACTGGCTTGTCTAATGCCTTGAACATGAGCTGGCATATGCAAATATTGGGGTCATACATATTAATGATCCCGACTGTTGCGTCACAGTCGGTGTTATGTTGAGATTCGCCTGTTCTTCAGAGGTCTTTTAAACAAATGAGATTTACATAAGAAGGAGGAAACTATGGAGTTTGAGACTCACTGTATGTCATTTCCATGTACTGAACTCTTGTTATTTAACTATGCCGAAGTAAATTCAATTTTCGATGGCACCTTTAAAGAATTTTCACCCAAACTGACTGGGTTTCTGGAGAGCAAAGGTTTTGTGAAAAAAGTGGAAGACTGAAACACAAAGACTGTAAAAAAAAACTGTTAAAAGGATTTTATGATCACTAGTGATAGTATTTTATTCTGTTGTCATCATTCAGGTTGTATTCAGCTTTAATGTATGTTTTTTTTTAACAAAGCAGCAGATATTGTCATAGAAACTAGTGGACTGCGACTCGGGCGCCGGTGTTGCAATGAAAATTTCTATTGACTGCCGCTTCTTGTTAGTGTATATTCTTTGCTACAGGAACAACGACATATTAAGTATGAAATAACAATAACAATAATAATATTCTCTCTTAATAGTTACACCCGTTACATTTCTATGGTACACTGGAAAATGATAAGCATTTCATAAAGAATTTTATTGGCAAAAACATTCAATATATGTAAAGAGTGAATATTTACAGTGTTGACTCTGGATGATTTACTGTTGGCTCGACACAGGACTCATGGTAGTGTTGTCCAAAAGTCTTGACCTCACTGTGTGTCAAATGCATCACATGACCTGCTGCCAACATTGAGTACCTTTCCACTGGTGGAGACTCGATTCTGTAGCTGATGGTCCTGGTGCTGGGACGTCCTGAAGCCTTCTTCACTGAGGTTGAGTCTCTCTCCTGGAAGTTCTTCATGATCCAGTAAATGGTTCTTTCAGGTGCAATAATCTTTGCAGCAATTTCCTTGCATATGAGGCTTTTTTGATGCAAGGTGATGATGGCTACATGTCTTTCTTAGGAGGGAACCATGGACTAGGTGCACAAGATTGCGCCGGTGAGCTGCGGCGATTCGACTGTGCGCATGGTTACTTCCGCTCGTGCCCTTCTGGTCTTAGCGACGCTTACATTTGGCGCAAGAAGAAACTTAAATATGAAACTTGGCTACATATAATAGGTCTTTTTTAGTTAAAGAGAAGATGGTGGTCTATCAGAGATGAAAGAAAACGTGATCAGAAACTCCACCCTCTTACAACACTTACCAGGGATGCATTCAGCCCCGACAAAACGTTGCAAAAAGTTTTTTAAACTGAAACGTTGGTGCGTTGAACACCCTGTTCTGATGACGCAAGTGTTGCAACTATGGCAGCTGAGAAGGCCATTCTTTGAGTTCTTTTTGAAGAATTTTCGAAGCCTGATGAAATCAGTATAAATATGTGTTTAATACTGCAAAATACGCTCGATGTTACAGTCACTGCCCTTGCCGTCCAGAATAAAAGAGAACATCCCAATCGAGTGAAGGGATTTGTGGAAACTGTGGTTCATAATTATTGTGGTCCAACATTTGCCTCACATTACATGATGAAAAGACAAACATTTCAGATGGAGGATAATCCACTTCTTACCTCTGAGACTGTGTTATGATCTATATATTATTTTTATTGTGAGTATTAGGCTTATCATTATTGATGATCACTGTTGTTGTGCTATGATATTGTAATATTTAACATTATATAATCAGAGGAGAATAGAAAAATGTATTAAAGTCACTCACAATACAATAGCAAAATATATAATTATGTGTTGTACTTTTATGCTACATTCATACCCATTGTGGGAGCTGTCTCTTTAATAATGTGTGGTTTATATACATGTTGCTGATTGGGCAGAAATTTCTGACACACCCACCAAACAAGAGAAAACGTATCTCAAACCCATTGCACACCGTTTCCAGGAAACGTGGTTCATCCCGGAAACCGTAGCAAAACGTTGCACACTGGTTTGATCTTGAACGTAAAAACATAAAAGAATCGTCTATAAATGAAGAACAAAGAGAAAAACTTTCAAGAAGGATTTTTGAGAAGTTTGTTTCTGAACAGACAGCAGATCTTTGAGGTTATTCATTTTTGAAACCATCATTCAGAAAGTGAAAGTAAAGTTAAGACTGCAGGAGATCAAACTGTGAAAATGGCTTCACTATCTGAATATGATCTTTCTTGTCCCGTGTGTCATGAAATCTTCAGTGTTCCTGTTCTTCTGTCATGTAGTCACAGTTTCTGTAAAGAGTGTCTTCAACAGTTCTGGAGAACCAGAAAAGCTCAGGAGTGTCCTGTCTGCAGGAAAAGATCAGCAAGAGATCTTCCTCCAGTTAATCTCGCATTGAAGAACTTGTGTGAGTCGTTCCTGAAGGAGAGAAATGAGAGGCGTTCATCAGGATCTGAGGAGATCTGCAGTTTACACAGTGAGAAACTCAAACTCTTCTGTCTGGAGGACAAACAGCCTGTGTGTTTAGTGTGCAGAGATTCAAAACTACACGACAATCATAAATTCAGACCCATCGGTGAAGTGGTTTCATCATATAAGGTAAGACGGATAAACACTTGTTTCAGCTTATGTATTACATATACACTCACCTAAAGGATTATTAGGAACACCATACTAATACTGTGTTTGACCCCCTTTCGCCTTCAGAACTGCCTTAATTCTACGTGGCATTGATTCAANAACTTAAACACAATGAAAACATTAAAGGAGAGTTTGAGAAAACAGTTCAACACATCAAGGTGAGGATTGATTCTTTTGACATATTCAAGAGTTTGTATAGAAGAGATTAACTGATTTGTGTGATATAATTACATGCTCCTTTATTGACTGAAACACACTCACACACACACACACACACACACAGTCGTTTGTGTATCGATGATCAAGTGTGTATCTCTCTGTCAGCTGGTTATTCAGCAGTGGGCGGGAATAATGTGTCAGTCCTAATCCCATTGGCTAGCACTCACCTTCTGTGTTTTCATTTGGCCGAACACAAAGTGATTAATATTCATGAGTCCTGAACTGAACTGCTGACATTATGAATCTGCCTGAGGATGATTGATAATGTGTATGTTCACCCTACAGACACAGAACATCTACTACTACAGCACTAGTGCTTCAGAAGTTAAAGTTGTAGTGAACTAACCCACATTTACTCACTCACTCTTCATGCTGCTCCAGAATCAGTTGGTCTTTGAGATGATTGAAGTGAATGTGATCTGATTTCAGTCTCAAGCTGAGCACACAGAGCGTCAGATTAAACAGCAGTTTGAGAAGCTTCATCAGTTTCTCAGAGATGAAGAAGAAGCTACAATCACTGCACTGAGGGAGGAAGAGGAGCAGAAGAAGCAGATGATGAAGGAGAAGCTGGAGGAGATGAACAGACACATCTCAGCTCTTTCACACACAATCAAAGACATGGAGGAGATGATGAAAGCCAGTGACGTCTGCTTTCTGAAGGTCTGATTTCAGATCATTGGTTGATCATTGGTTCATTGATTGAGTTCTTGATGATAAATGGTGTGTTTGTTCTGCAGGAGTTTCCAGTCTCAAAGGAAAGGTGAGTGATCTGCTCCTGTCTCTGGTCTCTATGGTTCTGATCCAAAGCCACTGCAGTTCTGACTCCTCAATGTTCTTCCAGAGTCCAGAGCTCACGGCCGGATCCACAGATGGCTTCTGGAGCTTTGATTCATGTGCCGCGTTACTTGGGCAACCTGCCGTTCAGAGTCTGGAAGAAGACGCAGGACATCGTCCAAAACAGTGAGTCTGCAAAAAGAAAGAAAGGAAAAGTAGATACTGTAGATAGATAGAAAGATAATGGCAGTTTAAGCCGCGCACACACTTAACGATTGTAAGGCCGATTATGAATGTAAATTGATACTTATGACTGATCGCGCTCAAACGCGTCCAGTCAGAGCCAGTTGGGTTCAGTCTGCGATTACAGTCGGTGTTCAAATTCCATGTGTAAGTATTTAAATCTGCTTCAGTCACAGGAAATAATCGCTGTATGTTGAGCTCAGTCGTAGAATGTATTAGCTAGTCGTTAAATGTGTGCCCGGCTTTAATAGGTTGTTTGCACATGACGTCACTGCAGCAGCGCGAATGAGTCTGGAGGGCAGGGATTGATTTTTCTATATAGGAATCCATATGTTTTGAGTCTTTTATGGTTGCTCAAATCGATAAAATCGAGAACCCAGAAGGTGTTTATATTGTTTATATAACTTATACCGTTTTTTTATAACTTATACCGTTTTTTATAACTTATACTGTTTTTTATAACTTATACCGTTTTTAACTTTAAAAGTTGTCGCCTTTAATAGCGTTTTGCGTATGCGGATACTGAAATGAATATGGATACCTGCTCCCCTTATATGCTTTTTACTTGGTTAAATATCCACATTCCTTCATGGTATCGTTTGCAGGGAAGAGAAGCTATTTTATCCCATTGAATGATAATTTGATGTTTTCACTTCAGTTTTGTAGTATTACCATGAGAACAGTGTCACGCGCTGCTGCTTCAGCCATCATGTGGTAGAAAATGCCCAAATAAATAAATGTTTAACAAGCTGACAGAAGTCGCTTCAACAACAAAGACAACACTTTCAAAAACACTCAGCTTTGTGATTATTTTATTGAGTGATAGGGAGAATTATTAGATTATTAGAGATAGTGACATTATTAGATTTGATATATGGCGTCTCCCCGTCACCTCCTCAGCCTGCTTCCCTTAGTGTGTTTTTACACGTAGAAAAGGCAACAATTGTATTACAGCCTCCAGTTTTTTCTTTGAACGATGATGTGAGCTCCTGTTGCAATTCTCGATTCAGCATAAATGACCTACAATGGCGACATTTTTCACAATCACGACAGAAAATCAAAAATACTGCCTTAACTTCACTAGCAGAAAGGCAGCGCGATATAAACAAACCCAGACAAGACCTGAACACGGCGTGACGGCAGCTTTATTCTCTATATCTACCTCCTCGATGGCAATCAAGTCTTCAATTCAGTGGAAAAGTCGCTCATCTTCATAACATAAAGATCACGTCCAACATATGTTGAGATTTTCAGTTTATACCTTTCTAAATCAGCACGGAAAGGACTTTTCTCCATCTCTTCCATTCTAATTTTCACTGCTTGCCCCCCTCAGGTATTTCGCGCGTCACCAGAACCACATGATTGCAAACAACCTATTGAGTCTAATGGGATTCTGTCTGATTAGATTTGAATTTTTGTTTGATTTGAATCTCATCAGATCTCATTGATTTATTGTGATTTTAATTGATGGACACAAATGTCTGAATCACACATTTAATGTTTGTAGTTGATGATGAAATGAGTGTGAAACTAATAACAGCACTGACAGTGATCAGAGGAAAGTGTGTTTGATCAACAGTGTCATAATTCATAATAATCTGTGTTGGTTCACTCTTGATCATTATATGAACATCAGAATAAAAGCATCTGTTGATTGTGTCTTTCCTGTAGCTCAGTGGTTAGAGCGTGGTACTAGCAATGCCAAGGTCATGGGTTCGATCCCAGGGATTGCACATACTCAGATACAAATGTATAGTGTAATGCAATGTAAGTCGCTTTGGATAAAAGCGTCAGCCAAATGCATAAATGTAAATGTAAATGTAAATGTCTCATCAGCTCCTGTGATTCTGGATCCAAACTCGGCTCATCCAGGTCTCGTCCTGTCTGATGATCTGACCAGTGTGAGATTCAGCTCATATCAACCTCTTCCTGATAATCCAGAGAGATTTGACTATTATCCCTGTGTTCTGGGTTCAGAGGGATTTAACTCAGGAACACACTGCTGGGATGTGGAGGTTAAAGAGAGTTCAAAGTGGATTCTTGGAGTAACTACAGCATCAAACCAGAGGAAGGGAGAAGATTTCTTTAACACTGATGATGTCTGGAGTGTGGTGCACAGTCAGTTTAAACAGAAGCTTGATCGAGTGAGAGTGAATCTGGACTATGACAGAGGAACAGTGTCATTCTCTGATCCTGTAACTAACACACATCTACACACACACACAACCACCTTCACTGACACACTCTTTCCATTCTTCAATTTTACTGGCTCTCTGAGGATCTTACCAGTCAATAGTCAGTAATCGTCACTCCTGTAGGTCTGGATCTTCCTGCTTTCATCATAAATTAATAAATCATGTAATGTTTTTGTTGAAATTATAGTATAATACTGTAAAGCAGAAATATGATACACTTTTAGAAAGGATGTGTTAAAATGAAATGACTTGTGTTAAATTTTTACACTATTAATGGGTGTTTAGGGATAATGCATTGTGTTAATGAGTTTAAAGGATTAGTCCACTTTTAAATACACTTTTCCTGATAAATTTACTCACCCCCATGTCATCCAAGATGTTCATGTCTTTCTTTCTTCAGTCGAAAAGAAATGAAGGGTTTTGATGAAAACATTCCAGGATTTTTCTCCTTATAGTAGACTTCAATGGCCTCCAAACGGTTGAAGATCAAAATGTGAGTTTCAGTGCAGCTTCAAGGGCTTTAAACGATACCAGACGAGGAATAAGAGTCTTATCTAGAGAAACGATCGGTCATTTTCGAAACAAAATATCGCCTTGAACGTAATTTCCGCTTCTGCATTCTTCATAACGCTTACGCTGAATGTTCTACGCCTTCCCTATTCAACTTACAGAAAAAAACGAAACTGGCGCCGCGTTTGTTCCGTAAATATCCTGAATTATGATCAAATGACTGTCAGCAACGGCTGCCAAACAAAAACCAGAAAATGAATGTAAAATTATCTCTTGAACTTTTGTTATGTCTTCATCTAGATTCTGTCATGTCTTGTTCAGTTCATTTGTCCTCATTGTGTCTCTTGATTAATTAACTATTTGCTCGTGTTTCTGTTCTCCCTGATTGTGTCCTTCCACATTAATGCCCTTATAACGACTCTGTTCTGTTCAGTGATTGTATGTGTGTGTGTGTGTGTGTGTGAACTCTTCGTCTTCCTGGAATAAATATCACTTATTATAGATTATCTGCATCTTTGTGCGCAAGCCGAAAAAGAAAACTTTAAAAAAAAACTTACTTTAAAAAAAAAAACAATGCTTTGAAATCATTTTAAATCTGTTTGATAGCCTACATGAAATAAGTGTTCACACTATAAATATTAACTTTATAGACAGTGTGTCCTGCTGCTGTTTAATGATTTTATTTATTAACTTGAGGCTTAAAGTTACCAAATCCAAAAAAGTTTCAAAGCAACACAATTCTGAATATAATAGCTTTGTGTGAGAAAGAGACACAAATATAACATCTTCATAACTGCAAAGTGAAGACTTTATGTGAGTAGAGATGACTATTTCATCCTGTTCTGCTTCACTGACATATATCACTAAAGACAGAAACACACGGCCGACTAAGTGTTCTCAGTGTGTTTTGCACCATCAGCTGAAGATACTCGTCTGTTTTTTTTTCAGCAGATTCCACGTTGAATCAGCGTTGGAGCTTGTCAGTCCGTCGGGCCATCTGATCACTCTTCAGCTACTGCCACCTGCTGGTTCAGAAAGGCATTTCATCTTACGTGCTACTTGGCTGTCAAGTGTTGGTTTGGTTTAACCAAAGACTATAGAATAACACAAGACGTGTCACTTGTATTGTTTTGAATGGGAGAAAGTGTAACGCACAATATGGCAGAATAAGTCCCGCCTTCTAAATAAGAGCCAATCGCCGACTGGTAAAGTCATCGCGTCACTGCAGCGGCCGTTAGAATCACAGGTTTCTATAGAAACAGTCAGACGCGCACCTCCGAAGAGACGCGCATTTAGGTCTGCGCATTAGCTTGATCCAGCCTGAAAAATACTGTTTTTTTGTCATGATTCGAGCGTTTAGAAACTAAAGTTATGAGCCGGTTGTTGTTAGATTTCATTGGTGATTTCAAATATGAAATTTAATCGTAAGGTTGGCGAACAGTTTTGGAGAATTTGATGTTTCCACATTCAAAGAGATTGCATGATGCCCAGGATGCCCGAGAGGCGTTTCAAAGATGGCCGCCGAGTGAAAAGTCTTGTCTTAAAGGGACTTTGGTTTAACATGCCAACTTTGGACACAGACGCTGCCGACGTGAGCCAACCCCACAGTCTGCTTTCTTTGCCACTAGTTCGTCGGCGTCGGCTTGGTGTGTTCCTGCCTTAACAGTCACCATGTGAACTGTTCAATTAACTTTAATAATCAAAATAAACTATCAATAAAATGAAAGTAAAGCGACAGCCCCTCATGGACGACTGCTGCTCAAACTGAAACACAATATAAAGTCCAGGCCTGTCCTCTCTCGTCCTTCACTGTCGTCACTCCTCCTGTTACCTGTCACAATCTACATTCACCATGTCTGTCACCACAAATCACTACATTTCCCATAATCCTCCCTGGCAATCACCTGCACAATTATGCTGCGTTCACGCCACCTCATATTTACCGCAATCTTCAGTTGACAACACGTGACGTTATATTCGGAGCTGTTCACGTCCTTGGACTGGGAATTATGCGTTTCCATGGTACCACTATCAACGCCTATCAATCTACAGCGGTCAGGTGGTACAGCGGCCACATCTGGGAGCTTTCAGAAAACTCCCAGTTTACAAGCTGTAATTACAAGCTGTAATTACGAGCTCTACGAGGAATCCCATAATGACAGAAATTATGAGGCCGCGTGAACGCACCTTTATCACACCTGATTACCATCAACCTCATCAGTTTCCTTACAGAAGCAACCTCATTCATTGCTACTAGGACTATTATATAATCTTTGCCTAAGAACTGCTTAACTATGTTATTTCATACAGAAGGACTGACCCATCTACTCTGCCCTACAAAGGCAAAGTGCAGTACCTACGCAAACACTGAAACTGAGAAAAATGCCTTTGAAGTTTTTACACCAGCCAGTCAAACATGTTGTGTGTAATGCTGTATTGCCTTCTTAGGAAGAAATTTTTATAGATAAAAACCATGACCACCGATGTGATCTTTGACCCCCAAAATGCAGATACTGCACTCTGCCTTTGGATGACCTTAACCCTTTCAAGCGTGAGTTTAAAATATTCTAACTGTCCCCCCAGAGTGAGTTTTTTTTAAGGCGACCATTATTTTAGAACGTTTGCCTTTAATGTTTCCATAGCGATGCGTCATGCGTGTCACGAGTGCTGAGCGCAGCCACAATAACACTGTATGACAGATGGATCGCTATTATTTATCATGGTTTCTCCTATCACTGTTATGCCGATGACACACAACTCTACCTCTCATTCCAACCAGATGATCTGACGGTTGCTGGTCGCATCGCAGCCTGCCTGACAGC